>VZTT01007463.1:4925-35133 GCA_013400855.1 Buphagus erythrorhynchus
AAGCAGCTCCATCAACATTTTCAGTGACTGAATTGAATTTAGGTAAAGTGCAAGAGGTGAATGTGGTGACCTGAAGAACCATTATAGGACCCTCTTAATCCTGTGGGATATATTCCTGTGTTGCTGTCCTGTTTAAAATGTGAGGTTCCCCAGAAGTTCAGTGGTCCAAAAAAATGGCCTGTGCTGATCATTCTCTACATCTGCTGGTGCAGAGGGCACAATGGCCACTTGGAAGCCAAGTAGATCCAATCACAGGTTGGGTAACACAGCAGATTTGCTTACCCATCTTAAAAAATTCACAACTGCAATTCCAAGCTGCACTAGAGTATTTTTATATCCTCAGGAAACGAGTAGCAACTGATAGCAGTCCATAAAAGAAACCTTATCAACAAAAGATAAATTTAACAGCAAAATTTTACAGAAGCATGTGTACAGAGAAAAATATCTCCATTTGCAAATGCATCAGTGTCTGGATTCTAATGACATCCTGGTGATATATTAGCCAGCTAAAAGCAATTTTTCAGGTTATTTTTACTGGCTTTCAGGATAGTTTTGCTGAGCTGCCTTCCTAGAAAATCTGAGAATTGCCAAAAAACTAATGCAAAACCAGCAGGATACTTTCCAACATCAAGAGTCAGCACCCAGACAACATTAGAGACTGACCTAGATGCCACAGAGCTCATCCCAGGCTGGTTCCTGGGCCCAGAGAAATTCCATTTTGTTGCTAACACAGAGTGTGAATGCAGTCCCCTCGAAGTTCTGCTATACCCAGCTTTGAATGGGTTCCAGTATGATCCCTGCACAGCTGGCTAACCTTGCAAAAATGCCAGGCTGGTGCTGTGCTTCCTGTGCACAGAAGGGGCAGGAGTGAAAGGGAAGAGGTGCCTTGTTAAAAGAGGGTGGGACAGCCCTGTGTGACCAGAGCTGGCACCTGTGGCTGCTGTGTCAGAGCACTGTCCCCCTAAGATATCTGCTAAGGAGGTTCCCCAGCCAGGGACTTCACTGCAAAGACTGGGAGGATTCTGTTCCAGCAAGGTTTCTGAGGCCTTAGAGGGATCCATTTTTCCAGATATCTGGGACACTTATATCTGGATTCAAAGTGGCTGGGGAATTGATGAAAATAGGGACAGTATCTAGACCATGCTGCTAGGTCTGTTTTCCTTGGAGAGAGGCTGAAATGTCTTGGGTCCTGCCATCTCCTTTACAGTCCTTGTATGTGACTCTCCACTGAAAGCTCCTTGAAACAAAGCCACCAAAGGACATCAGGAATATAACAAAGTGTCACAAGTCTGCTGCTGAAAGATTGCCTTCTTTGTGAACCTGCATTGCCAGGACTAAAGCAGGGCTCACAGTGTCACTTCACAGATTTCCAGTTTCTCTTGCTTAACTGCAGTGTGAAAACAAAATTAAAGATACATGTTTTGAATACAGGGCTATATCACAAATAAACAAAACAACACTGAAATTATCTGCCTCCCTAGATTGCCACCTCAGCTTAATATCACTCTTTTAAGACTTTGTACCTTTCTGAGATGAAGAATTTTTTGCTGAATATTCTTTCACAATTACTAAACCCTCAAAACAAAAGTTATTTAACAAGAAGACCACTTTTACAATGCATTACAGCATCCTGAAAGGTACAGGAAAGCACAGAAATTTAGTTTTGTTCTTGGAAATGCCAAGTTAATATGATAATATAATCATACATATGATCAGCATCATCACATGGATAATGTGCTGCTGTGATAGGCAGGAATCTCTGGTGCCTTTGGTTCACAAGATGTGGCTTTGATGACCAGCCCAATTGAAAACCCACTGACAGAGAATTAAAGACATGTTCTTGGGAAGAATTCTCCCATGTGAAGGGATGCAGAACTAGAAAATTCCCTGAAAAGTTTTACCAGTCACAATCAGAATTCATTTCCCAAATTAATTCGGGTCTAATTTCACAATACATATGAAGCCAAACGTTATTACCAACAAATTCAGCAATCTGAAATAAAAGTGCATTTTCAGATGTTTGAGTTTGGTGGTTCTTACATTACTGTCTCAGGGAGAACATCTCAGCTGACAACCTTGAACTTTTCTCTTTCCTCAGATTTAATCACAATAACAAGCCACAAATCTTCAGCTTCACTTACAGTTAGATTCTCTTAAACCAAACTAAAAGGCCAGGCTGGACAGGCCTTTGAGTAACCAGGTCTGGTGGAAAGTGTCCCTGTCCATCACAGAGGCACTGGAACTAGAGGATCTTTATGGTCCCTTCCAACCCAAACAATTTTTCCTCTATGGTTCCTTTCCTTCCCTTCCATGCCAGCTGAAGGTTGGCCACAAAGCCATAATGCAAAAAGCATTGAACTCTTTCTGTATTTTGAACCCCACAGTTCTGGTTTTCAGGCTCCCCAACCCCTTTGAAAAAGACTTCATCTAACTCAGAGCTGTGCCTCCAGGAGTGACCAAAGTCCAAAGCCAAAGGGAGATCAGTGACAAGACAGGCTTGTACCTCTCCTTCATCCTTCTCCCAGCCTCCAATTATTATTTTCAGCTCAGAGGATTTCCTCAGCTGGATGCAGTTTACCCAATTATTAATCCTCAATGGACCTGTCTTGCAAATTCTTGTTGCACTCTCCTCTGGAGTTAATGTAAACTTTCTGTGTTTTTATACAGCACTAACACTTCAGACTAAACCTCTTGCTTGTTCTTGAATGTCAGAGGAGAAGAGCATGAAGAATGAGTCATTGCTGCCTCCTGACTCAACTTTTGTCCAGGAATGCAATTTTCCTGTGAGGCTACAGGGAATAGGTGGGAACTACTGAAGTCAGTCATTCAGTTCCCCAGTGCAAAACTTCATTTTAATAAGCTATTGAAACAAAAGGTTTTACTGAAAGTCATAAAAAGCTGCTTAAAGATGGAAGCTGACCAACACATAAAGCTTATAGACTTCTCCAATTCACTGAAAGCAGACTGGAGAATGAACTTTTGCTCACTGAAACAAAACATCACCAAGTAGCAAGAAAAAACCTTCTAAGTACTCAGCCTATTTATCAGCAGTTCAGGGTAAGATTATTTAACAAACTACTTTTGCTGTCACAGGATTATGAGTACTCCAACAAAAAAAAAAATTAGGGTGAGAAAGACTCAACAGCCATCATATCTGTAAAATACCACATACTCTGTAATCTAAAACAAAGCTAGGAGTATTTTTTTTTTACAGAAAACAATGAGGCAATGAGCAGATTTAAATTTCTAAGTAAATAACATGCATGTGAGAACACAGTGTTTTGCTTTCCTCCTGCCTCTATTCTCCCAGTTCTAGCACTCAGTGATGGAAGCAAAGTATAAATCACTATATGCCATCAAGGCAAAACTGTCCCTGGGAGTCTGGCATCATGCCCAGGATTTTACTCACTCCCTGACAAGTGGTGTTCTCTTCAGCTCAGATTTATCCAGCCTCATCAATAAATACCTCAAGCATGGTCATCTGATGGACATGATGAGATTAGATTCCAAAACATTTAGGGCTGTATACAGTATTTCACTGTTGTAAAGAAAATGGCAAATATCCTGAAGCAGGAACAATTGCTTTTCCTTACATTAAATGTCTGAACAAATTGTTGCTCAATCCTTGATGGCCAGTCATAGTATGAGGACTTTTTAAAAATTTACTCAGTGCTTTTTCTGTGCATTATTCTGTGAGCCATTTTCTGCTCAGTGTTTGCTTTATAATCATCACCACTTTACTCACTTATGCATGACATGGGGAAATATGTTCTTATCTGTGTCTTAGCAAGCAAGATCTGGATTTGCTTACAAGCTTTCAGACCTTGCTTTTCTGAATCAGACCAGGGGATCTGAAACAACAAGTTTTAATATGGCAAGCAAATAGAAGAAGCTCAAAGCTCACAATCAGTCCTTTGCTCTGTAGTCCAATTAAAGCATATTTACTGATAGCAGAAGAGAATAACTCCATAATCACTTGTGTGCAGTGCAGGGCTCCAGCAGGTACAATGGAGAGAAGATGGAGAGACATGTCAGGAGTAGCCAAATAGCAAAATCACATTTTGTTTGCAAGCTGTTCAAGCAACACTCATTCACCCACTGAGATTAACCTGCATGTTTCCAATTTTGCTGAAGCAGGGCAGGCTTAAATGTATTTATCAGAGAATTGGGAGCTATTGAACAATCAGTCTGAGCATAGCCAAAAGCAAAAGCATGAGTTTGGGATCAAGGAATGCAGGTCAAGCTTATCCAGCTGTTATCACACATTGGAGAGCAGCAGTTTCTCAGAGTGGCTTCCAGATCATATCCAAGGTCAGCTGAACACAAGCACTGGGCTCAGCCAGCTTTTGGATAACATGGCTAATAAGATTCCAGGATGCCCGTTGAGTTATTATCTTCTTTGCTGTGCTAGTGACAGCAAAATTGAAAGCTTTATCTACCTCTAATGGCCATCCTTCAAACATGCTGCTGATGAGTGTTTTCAGGAGAAAGAACAAAAACTATTATCATCATCAGGAAATAGTGAGGACATAGAAAAAGTTACAGCCATTTTAACACAATCAAGCATAACCTGTCAGAACTTACACTGAGTTAATATATTTTCATTCTCAGTGTAAATTTGTAGAGCAGTAGAGGAATGTATGGAGGAAAAAGCCCTCTGTATTTTTTCAGGTGATATCATCCTTTAACAAATTTCAATTAGAAGTGAGGTTGTTCTCACCAGTACATTATAAACATCTTCCCTTTTCTTGATGTAGCAGTTGTAGCATGAGTATATATGACCAGCAGAAAGCAACACAAGAGGTTTGAAATCATCACCTCCCACCTTAAAATACAGTCTGATCTATGGAATTTGCCTAAAACTTGGAATTTGTGCTCACCTCTGGGTCCTGTATGGTCTAGTACATTTGCTCTCTCCCTAGTCCCACAGGGTCAGACATACTTTCGAGAGGTCATAGGCCACTTTATTTTAAGCAGTCCAATGAAAAAGTAATAATCTTCAGCTCCCTATGGATTTTCATGCTTTCAAAAGGTCAAAGGCTCTGCAGAGCCCAGTTTGCCTCCTGGGCTGGAACAGTAAAGGCACATCAGCTCCTGTAGCCAGAGGCAGCCAGAGCAGCGTGGCTGTCACTCCACTCGGATGCATCAATTAGAGCTGTGAACACTCTCCTGACCCAAGCTGGAACAGTGGCCAAGGCACAGCAGTGCCAGGCCTCACCTGCTCTGTTCCCAAGGCAGAACAGCCCTCTGTCCTGCACAGGCTGCTCAGAGGACCTGCTGCCCACCCCAGTGACACAGGAGGGAGAGGGGCCCCTCCTGCACGTGTCTGCAGCGAGGCGAGGGAGCAGCTCCAGCCTGTTCCCTGAACTCCCTGGGTACTCACCCACTGTGCCAGCACCACTGGGTGCTTCTGGAAAAGACTGGGAATGACAGGGAAAAGACCTAGCTCTGACAATTACACAGCCTCTCAGTGAGAGTTGTGGTGGGACTTGCTATGAGCATCACCCAGAGACATCCATAACTCTCACCCACAGGAAGAGCTCAGAAGTGGAGTCCAGCAAAGGTAGAACCATGCTCTTCATAAGTTCTGTTTCAATGTATTGGTTCAATAAAGGCATTAAAAAAAAAACAGCCCAAGATGTACTGAAGAACCAGTGATACAAAAATCCTACTTGGGAAATTACTGTTCATTGAAGAATTGTTTGCATCCAGCGAAACTTTTCTTTGTATATTACTAAAGAGCAGCAGTGGACACACAAACTTGGCAGACAGATGTGTCTGGTTCAGGTCTGGGTGATGGAAGAAGGGAATGAACCACAGAAAACTCTGTTTTAAACACACTCCTTAAATTCACATCAGAGCCCAACAGTGCTAGCTGTGTACCGTGGAAAATGACTTGAGCAACCAAGATAAACTGAGGGGAGCCCATGAGCAGCAGCCTGTACACAGGCTGTGATCTGTCTCAGCCTCCTTTTTCAATGCATATTGAAATGTGAAAGCAAAGGTAAGCATTTCCAAATGGATGTCTCAGCCAGGACTGAATTTATATCAAGAGCTATTTGCCAGAAGTATTTCCAGGGTTGTATGAGCAGTTACTTCTCTCAAATACCACACTGCATTTTCCCTAGATTAGCTCCTGCTCTTTGTACTGCTCTATCCCTCATATTGCCATATCTTCTGTACAAGGACTGCTAAGTGCAAGCTCAAAACTCAGCAGAATTAGACCTTCTGAAAGTTACAAATGCATTTCCACATTTATTTCTTCCTCCTCTTTTTCTTTTGCTCCATAAGATTTCAGTACAGCAAAAAACATCAAAAATACTCAAACATTATCATATCCATGGCCTCTGAAAGGCTGAAACACTCAACTTTGCTTCAGCTGCTTCTTCCTTTTTCCCCTATGAGCTGTCAAATACTTGCATGCAACAGCCTGGTGTTTCAAAAGGAAAACAAAGCAGCAGCAGTGCACTTTTATCCTAGGGACAATTAAATTGGAGATCAAGTTGATCTGGACATTATTATTTATATCCAACATTAAAAAAAAAAAAGACTGGAATTTAATATAAAGCATGTAAAATGTTGTAAACACTTAATGAGTAAGTAAAGGGCAATGCTGGAGTATGAACTGCTACAAACAAGAATTTATTTATGTCAGGAAGAAAGCATCACACCCCTGAGATGGATAAAAACTGTAGCTGTCAAATGAGAAGTAGGATACAATGAAAACATTAAACAAGAAGATCTATAAAAAAAGCAAGATACTTGATTCATAGCTAAAACTTGGTTCAGGTTGAATAAGGGAGGAATATATCGTGGTTAATTACTTATAACAATTAACATACAAGTTGTTTGGGTGAAATGAGATTTATCAGATTTTTGCTGGTCCATATCAATGCAAAACAAGCTGTAAACCACAGCTGCACATCCAGCCCAGACATCTCCATGTAGATGCCAGCTTTTACCTGCTGCTCTCCCTGCTTGGACACACAGCACTGGATTTTACAGGAAACCCCAGATGAAACTACAGTATCACTGCATAGCTGCACATGACTATTCAGTATTTGCACAAGCAAATGCCCTGTTGGGTTCCTGGACTCAGGAGGCACCTGAGGCATTTAACAGAAGGGGGAAGCAGGAATTCCTCTATTTCCTCCCCTTTGTTGCAAGGACAGCAGTGGTTTTAAAGAGCAGAAGCAGCAGATTTCCTTGTTCTACAGCAAAACCATCCTTAACAATTAAATGCCCCAATCCCTGCCACCACAGTGACACCAATCCTGTGTGTGCTTGAGACCTCCCTTTGTCACTGTTATGATTTAGTCACTGCTAGAGAAGCTGTGCATTCCCTTTGATGTTATTTCAATTCACATTTTTCATCTCAGCCAACTGCTCCTGAAGGGCATTGATGTGCCTTTTGTACAGATTCAGGCATTATTTTGATGGCCATAATGAGGAGAAGCTTTCTGGTTTTGTTTGTTTTTAAATACAAGTTTAGATTGTGACACAATTATGCAACTAGATCTTTAAAAAATCTTTTGTGACCACATGTTTGCCTGCATAATCTCATCTAAACAGGGATTCTTGTTTAAAAGTGACTCAAGACAATAAGGCCACACAAGGATAACAGCACTGCAAGTGGTTTTCAATGCATAATAATAATAATAATAAAATTATATGCAAGTTCCGCTTTTGTGTGAGGTTTTCTATTTGAGGGCATGTAATAGAACTGAAACATTTTAAAACAGCCACATAAAAAGCATTCACCATGCTTCAGATGAAAGAGTCATAGTAAAAGATTAAGCACACTTATTGCTAAGTAGAAAAACATTTCAACATACCAGATGAAGACAACCATATGCAAAAGACATTTGCTCCAGCTCCTAATATAAGCTACCTAAACATAAATTTTACAAGCAACAGACAATGGCAAACCAGCAGAAGATGATGAATTCCAAAACCCCATGCTCTCCAGCAGTGCAAGTTTATCAGGACAGCCTGAAAAGCAGCTGCACACTTGCCAGAGAAGCACACACATACCATTTCCACTCTGCAAAGCTTCTGCTGTGGGAGCTGGGCATCTCAAACATGCCATTGCCACATTTAGCACAGAGGGCTCAAGGTGATGACACCTCTGTTAGAGAGTCTGGAAAGGAAGTGTACCAGCAGCAGCCCAGGAAGGTAACAGCTTCAAAGGTGCTCTTCTGTCTGCTCAGCATTCAAGCTCTGTATGAATAAGCTCACTATGACCAAGACATCAATTTATACCATGTGCCTATCAAACTTTACAGCTATACATCATTAAAGTGTCTCCACTGAGCCAAATATGCATTTCTTGGTGCCCAAGAAGATCATGACAAGCTGTTAAGGCTGTAGCAAAAGGTCAGGAAAACATTTCTGTCCAAAGATGGTCCAGCTCCCTTGCTTAGGCTTAGGTGAAACAGAACTTGCTGAGGAGTTGACCTGCTGAGCCAAACTTCCAGCATGTGCCAGAAATGCAACACACACTGCAAAGACATTAATGAACATTTCCTGCTGCTTGCTGGAAGTCTTTCCCTAACCAATAGTCTCTCAACATCATATTCTTGATCAAGAAGTATTGCTAACTCTAGGTTCTTCATGGGAATTATACAAGCAGGAAATGAAATTTCATTCCATGAGTTTATAGACAACATCAATTTCATATTGTCCAGCATTTCATGAAGGTGACATCCAAGAATGGTCCCACATCTTACTTTGAGCTGCTATGACATACTCATGTTTTAGGAGTTAGAAAGCATAGAAGAAAATAGGAATTGTCCTCAAGAGGAATATCCAGTCAAAACTCTGACAAACACACAAAACATTCTTCCCCTCTGGCAATTCTGTCTCTTGGCAAGTGGCACATCCATTATTTTACTTCTAAGGAAGCTATGAAAAGTTCTTGGGGGTTTTTTCTAGCTTGAACAAGTACTGGAGCATTGCCTTTAGAGTCAACGATTTTGTACACGTCAGCAAAGCCCAAATTTCCAGCAATTGTTTGTCAATGGCATGCACTGAATTAGTGGATGGTTTTGGTGACAGAAACTCCAGTGAAGTCAATGGAAACAATTAAAACTCAAGAATGTGGTATAATACTAACCATTCATAAAGGAACCTAAAGTTGTTATCTAATATGCTCGATTGAATTTCTAGATTTTCTAGATGCTTATTTCCTTCCTAATGTCATTAAAAGATTCTGAAGAGCTCATGAACAGAAGTCAAACATCCCAAAGACTTATAGAAGGATAAGGATACTTGTATTGAAAAGGACAGTACAAAAATGACCTGCCATTTTGAAAATTTCCACTGCTTTTAAAAGACTGTTATTTTTGCAGTGGCAGGAATTAGACTGCAGTGAAAACATCACTACTGAAATACTCTTTTTTGGCCTGCTTCCACTTTTTTTTCTTGCTTTCCTAAACAGGTAAAAAAAGTGGTAAAAAATCCAAATGAAACACACACACACAAAAATCCTACACTGAACCTGAGGTTCGGTAAATAAGAATAATTATCACCTGAAAAAAAACAAAAAACAACTAACACACTTGTTAAGATTTAGAAAGCCTACACATAAAGAAAGGGAACACTGTAATCAGAGCTGTCTACAAAAAAGGGATAAATGGTTTAATGTTTGGACTAACTCTATAAACTTGCTATCAATCAGAACCAAAACATACAGTTAAAATTTCAAAATCCCTTACACAGAAACCTACAACCTACTAATTTCAAGTTACTCTTTTCATGGAGTTGGGTTAGTTAGTGTAACAGCTTATCATTCTTTGCATTTTACACAACTTACAGTCCTACTGCAAGTGCATATGAGTATCCATGTCTACTGCTAGTGTTCAGACTTCATTGGGAAGAGCACTTCAGAGGTTTCAAAAGCAAAAGGCTCAGACTAGGAGACCAATGTCTAGAGAATGAAGCCAAAAAATAAGGAGATAGAATGTGCACTGGGATTAATTACTTGGTTACAGAGTCCAGGTTTAGGAGAAGAAAGGGAATTCAAGAGTAAAATTAACAAGAGGTGAGAAAGCTGAGTAAGCAGAGCACTGAGGTCAAATGAGAAAACAGGTTTGAAACATGGAACTGCTATGGAACTGCAGTTGGGAGGAAAATGGAAAAGGGACAGGTCTGTTAGAATGTGTACTGGAGCAAGGATTATGAATTTAAAAAGCAAAAAATAAAAGGGGGGAACACAGCCATGAGAGATGTCAGATCCCATATAGAGATGGCAAATAAGCACAGACTGGATGAGGGCTCTGGGGCCACTGGACAAAGAGAAGCTGGGGTTTGGTTGGGACTATGAATCCAAGAGTTTTGTTCCTGCTAGCAATATATATGTCAGTCTCTGCTTTACCAGTTTCATCTTCATAAAGCCTAGGAAATGACACAACTATGTTAAAAAAAAACCACAAAAAAACCTACTTTTTACATTTCTCTTTTAGTTAGTGACTACTATCTTGGGATTGATTGCTAGGGATTTTCTTCTTTCCTTACAGTCTTTTCTACAGCATTTCTTCTAATGGTGTGATGGAAAAATTGAGATGGCAATTTATCCAAGGCCACACAGCTTGCCAATACAAGGACCAGCAGACAAGCTGAATGCCTCCCTCTCAAAACTAATTTTTATTCTTCCACCCTGTGCTTCTCTGCAGCTAGGGATGCTGAGTATCACCCTGTCAGAAGCAGGGTTTCTGAGAACTCTGGGAAAACGTTGAGCCTAAATCCCATTATATTCAACTTCCTCAGAATCACACAGTGATTCACAATCTTTCTGGAAGAAACCCTCCAGGATTTTTTTGGCACATTTCGTTTCTTCCCATCCTGACTCCTCCTTTCCAGCCGCCTCAGCATCGCTCTCCCAGCTTGTGTCACTCAGCCCTCATTCCTCAAACACTCCCAAAAACTGTGTGAGCTCCCCAGCTGCAGCAGGGCTGGCATCAGGCCCAAGGTAAAAAACCTCTCAGAGCTTATTAGCTCGGTGTGAGCTCTGTCCCCCACCCCTGAGCTTGGCATCTGTCATCCCTCTGCTCACTCACCAGCTGGGAGCTGGCACACAGGAGGGTGAGAGCAGTGATACAACAGAGCCAAAAGCTTTTCTGTGCAGTGTTCTTCCTCACCCTCACCAAGAAAAGCCATCTTCCTTGTCCTGACCCCCTTACCCCCACTTTGCCCTCTAACACTTTCTGATTTCACACAAGAAAAGTTGAGCCTGATACAAAAATGTGCTGAAGTTTGTTATGCCAGTATTTAGAAATGTAGTAGTTAGTCACATCCATGCCTATTGTGTCAGTCTCCTAAAAATGCCAGAAAAAATTTTTTAAACAACTTTTTCTTAATATATGTATCCTCTGCTCTACAGGATACTGCCACAATGACCAGGTAATAAAGGTAATAATTTCCATATTTCCTGAAAGGCAAGCCCCGTGTCCATAGGCAGACACTGGCTGGCACAAGAACTGACAAGCAAGCAGAAATCCCACCTCTCTTTCCACAGGGTCCTATTTGGGGTTTAAGAAATTAGCCCAAAGGTGACATCCCATTACAAACTCACATATAAACACAAGAGATCTTCCTTGACATTTAACTAGTGCACAACAGGATTTCCTTCCTGTAAGAAGGACAGGGAAGGAAACAAAACAACAGAAGGAAGGTTCCCCTGCTCTTTATCCACAGCATAAACAACCACCAGAGTTGCCTTCCCTGGAACGTGTTGTAAACCTCAGTCTTAACCTCATGATGTTATCACCATGCTGTGACACTGTCCAGGCTTGTGCCATTTGCAGTTGCCAGTGAGGTGACAGAAGCATTTTCCTCTCAGCTTCCTATCTCAGGCAGCCTACAGCTTTATTCCTAGATGTATGTTATCTCTGTCCTAATGCATAATTGCAGGGATAACAAGCAGAGAGCCTCTGTATCAGCCACAGCCTCTGATGTGGGCTGACGTTAATTCCCCTCAAAGCAGCTCCAATTTTTCTGATTGCATTAACACACGACTGTTCTTTGTGCAGGGTTATACGTGAGCTTACTTTATTTGTAAATTTAAATTAAGTCTCAGCAAGTTCATTAATATGGAAAAAAAATTGCACCTAATACAACTGCCCTCCATTTGTGCAAGTTCAATGGTTTTCCAGTTGCTTTTGAAGTAACACTGCAAAAGTAACAAATAAAAACTGCTGAAGCCAATTTCAAGCATTTTTTATGAGTACATTATACTACTCTGGCATATTTCTTAAAGCCAGTGACAAAGACACTGCAGTGAGCATAAAAATAGGAAATTTGGGGTTTAGGGTAAATGTTCATTTCAAAACTGAAAGAGCTTCACAGTCCACGATATCATCCCTAGACTTGATAAAAAAGCCTGAAGATTTATAGGAATAATTATTATTATAGGAAGATAGATTGCAGAGAAACAGGTAGAATATCTATGTGGTGTTAAACCTAAACTTGTAATACCCAACAGCTATTCACAATTCCTGTCTTATGCAAAAGAGAAGGAATTATTTACTGGACTCTTCTGTAGCTAGTTCCAGTGTTCATCACTGAGGAATCATATCAAATAGGTCTCACAGCTAAAGGCAAATGGAGACATGGAAGAGGTCACTGGTTTTGTTCAGTACATGGGGAAGGCACACAGCATTGCATGTGCCCTATGTGACCAATGGCATGTGAAATTCATACACAGCAATTATTTGTCAAAGCATTACTTAGGCATCATTATTTTTCTACTTTTACAGAGGGAAGGAAAGAAGGCGCTCACATAATCCAGGACTCCTTTCCCTTCCCTCACCACCCTCTGCTCCATTAGCTTGTTGAAAGCAACTGACTGAATTTTAACCTCTGTCACCAAGGAAAAGGTTATTTGAAAAGTTATGATGAAACTTTGGAGAAGGAACATTCAGAGCCTAAGACAAACCTGGCAGCTTATTGGGAAAGTGTTATGGCACTTTCAGAGCTTGTAAAACAGTTACTGCCCAGTGTGGTTTCTGTAGGAAGTTTCTTGTATCTCAAGGAGTTAGAGATGTCTTAGGAAACCAGGGATGTGGGAGTTTCTGTAGTAGCTTTAAGCCTAAAACAGCTAAACTGCAACATGAAAATGAATCAAGAGTTCTGCTAGAAAAATTCTGTATGCATTCAATCACCTTTCTGCACAGTACACACATCTGTGCATGACCCACATGCACACAAAAACTCCTTGCCCATGTCCTTACAGCCCTCAACTTCATGGCTACAAAATAACTCTGACTATGAAATAGATGCTCACAGGTAGAAAAAAATTCAAAGATTAAGTGTATGAACTTTTACAGGAACACATTATTAACCCCAGGTTCTTTCCAGTCTCTTCCATGTACAGTTTGGCTCTTTGACAGTGAGGTCCCACTCTTGTACAGCTCCTGCCTGATGGAATAACTTTTCTTTAACTCTCACCTATTCTTTCATTCCATTCCAAAACACAACTAACACATTTTCCACCCTTATCCCACCCATTTGCACCCCCTCTCCCTTTTGCTCAGGACTTTACTCCCAGAATTCAACATATGCTGGATACTCAGTGTTCCTCAATAGCAGTGTATACAAGCCAAGAGAAAAAAGCAACAAAACACACAGAACCCAACAGCAAACACAGATTAACAGATCACAGCCTGCTGAGCACTCAGAACTCCAGGCTTTGATCTATAATGTAGAAGAGTCTTGACTTCACAAGTCCACACTAAGTATCCCATTTTCCAGTTTTAATTATTTTTTTCCATTAAGACACAAAGTGGAGTCAAGCAGATTACTCATTTAACTTTCCTCTTCCCCTATGTCTGTGAAACAACTATGTAGGTAAATTAACAATTCCTCCTCATCCTCAAGGCTGCAACATTTCCAAACTTTCCTGAGATGATAACCCTTGCTTGGCTAGGTTTTTTAAAATTCTGCCAACAAATAACAAGTGTTTTTATAGACATTCTAAGATGCAGAATGGAAATTCAAATCACAAGATGCACATATTTCTTGATAGCAGAACAGTTTCAATACACCTCATTCAATTACAAACACACTTCCAGCCTGGTTTTAGCCAGCAGTCTCCTCACTGAATTGAGGCAAACACCCACAACCCAATTAAACTCTAAACAAGCTGTGAGTCCTCTCACCTTCAAATCTGCTTCATTTTCCTCTTTGAACCCTGCAAGTCAGAACATGCAACAAACATACCTGTTTTCCTCACCAGGAAAAAAACGGAATCTGGTTTTTTATAATAAAACACAGTAATTTTTGAGAGGTGCCCTACTGAAGTTTTTAAAATATACACTCCACAACTCATCATTGTTAGAACAGCCAAAGAGACACAAGACCAGCTCATGTGTACTGTACATGTAGAGAGTAGTTAATAATCACTTACCACCTCTTGCTTCTCTCTTTGTATTTCTTTAAGGAGTTACAGTGCACATGCACCACACTACAAGTTTATTACTTTATTTTTTTAAACACAGAAGTATTGTTTCAGCAATTTCAGAAGTTTGCAATGTGTTTTCTAAAACTTCAAGAGAGATTTAATCAGATGACTGACTTCCAAGAGCAGCATGAATCTTTTTAATTACAATGTCTGTCAGCCATCCCAGTTGTCGCTACTTTAGAAGTATGGCTTTTGTTTTCCTTCACTGTTGCTCTAAAATTTCTTAAGTCTCAATAAATTTTACTCAGGAAATAGCATCCCTGCTCCTAAACCCTGGGAGTAAGTTTTCATCCTGATTCAACCCAACAAGTAGGAGATTTATTCACATATTTGACAGGGAAAAAAAATGTTTTCTGCTAATTCAGTGAACTGTGTTCCAGAGCTGGTTTGTGTTTTGCCCTTACTGAACAGAATTCTTTGCAATGGCTTCATGCTAAGCCAAAAGTAAACACTCTTCCTTTTTATATGGACAGCTCAATCCCAAAGTGCCAACACTGGCATCAGTGGTGACAGAAGAAAAGCTATATTCCCCCAACAAGAGGGAATTATTTTAAAAAACCCAAAAATTAAAAAGAAAGAAACACCAAACCAAACAAAAAAATCCAACCCCACAAATATTGTTCAGCCAAATCCATGCATGTGTCTGAAATGCAAGCATTAATTAGTTATCAATCACTTGAGAGGAGGACAGTACCAACTTGACAATGGCACAAGGTAAGACAAAAACCACCAGGATAATCCCTGACCAAAAGATATCTCCCACAAACACCTGCAGGTTAAAATTTACCAAGTGCTTTTGCAGCATGCTGGAATTTGTTAATCTAGACATCGCATACAACTCTCTGGAATATTCCTTCTCTAAAACCAGCTCCACTGAAACAGGTAGTAAAACGACAAGACATAGCAGTCAAAACCAGTTTTTGAGATTTTCTAATCTTTGGTGGATATATTTACATTCCCTACCTTCACAAGTCTCCAGAATTGCTTTTCAAAAGGACTTTCAAAATAACAAGACTAAACACCATTGAGGACTTACCAGATTGGAATTGGTGGCATTGGAATCATCTTCTGGAAAGGGGATATAGATAGCTAAGGCCACACAATTGGCAAAAATAGTCAGTAAAATAATTATTTCAAATGGTCTGAGGAACGGAGTTAAGGAAATTGTTCCAAAATGAGCACACAAAAACAAAAAGAAATAAATAATAAAAAAGGATTTATAAGAATTCTGTTTAAAGAAAGCATTCCAAGCCCCTTATATTCTGAAAAGAAACATATGCCTTTTTAAGTGCTCTTAGGAGCTCCCAGCCAAAAATCTTCCTAATATGTCAAAAGCAGTGTAGGCCAGTCGCGTGCCAGAGTAAACACAGATTTCTTAAAAGTTTTTTCTTCTTTTACTTATTTAGGTTGCATTTTCCCAATTTCCCTTCCAGTGTGGCTGCACTAGTTTTAATAAGAGAAACCTGTACCACAATGGCTGTCCTTGATTTTTTTTTTAGGATTCCTTTTTCTTAGTTGTTTTCACCGGCATTTATAAATTCTCAGATAATTTTAACAAACTTTTTGGGGTTTTTCTCTTTTGTTGTTGTTGCTGCTGTATTTTTGCACAGCTTTCTCAGTTTCTCTCTCATATCTTGGAGTTAAATGTGAGGGCTCAAGCAGTACATGCATACATGATTAGAAGGCATTTTAAAAAGGATAAATTTTGTTGAGGGGGGAAAAAAAAAGGCTTTGTCCAAAATGTGCTTACACTGCGCATTGCCATGTATATTTGTTTTGCTTAAAAATTATTTGAGGGAGTATTTCTTTTTCTCTTATTTGCATTTCATTTGGCATCAGAGGGAACACAAACATCCCTGTGCAGTATATTAGAGACAGCAGGAAGCTGAGAGTCCCTTCTGACAGACAAAACAGGTCAGAGGCATTGTTGGGGGAGAGAGAAACCAAACATTTGCAATGTTCAACAAAGAAATCCTGCACAAGCTCAATGCCCCCTGCCTGGCCACTGGAACCAAAGGGCATTTTCCTACTGCCCAGCCTCCTGGCACTGCACTTTGTCTACCTCAATCCTCTCCCTAATCTCAGCTGCTCTGAAGCATCTCCAAACTCAGACTAGAGACAAGATTTATGGTCTGTCTACATTTACTGGCCTGCAAGAATATCCTGGAGGATACCTCTGGGATAACTCACAGTACTCTGGAAGGGAATGAGGAGCAGGATAGAACAGGGAGAATGCCAAGCATAACCTGTGCCACAGAGTGCATTTGAGCATGATTTTATCTACCATGGGACTGCAGAGCACGCATGATTTTGGTCAGCAGACTGCTGCTCTCAGCAGGCTTGAGCAGAAAGAACAGGAGATCTTTGACTGTTAAGCTGATCTGCAAGATGTGCACAAATTCCAGGCACCTGACCACTGTTTATACTCACATACATTCTACATTTCACATGTGGAAGAGTCAGAGGGTTCCAGACTCACCAGACTACTGTGCTTAAGCCTCTGAATAATAGGAGATAAATGGTACCACAGAGGCAGAAGAGCAGATCAGGATAGGAAGACTACATGAGAAACCAGTGAGACTTCTCAGGTATGTACTACCCCAGGCTGTTTGTGTAATGGTTACTGCTCAAAGACCTGGATTTCCATAGGCTTTCTTGTCTCTTAATCACTTTTTCCCCCCCAGATTTATTTTTGTTTATTTTTGGCAGGATTATTATCCATTAATTTATCGCTGTTTGCACATCTTTTATTTATATTCTTTTTGCACCACAAACATTAAATGCTATAAAATCTACAAATACACTGCACAAAAGGCAGAAAATTAAATACACAGCTAAATCTTGCAAAATAAAGTAATTACTTCATTTTACTTTTTCTTGAATGCAATTGCTCATTCAGGCTCTTAACACTGTAACATTTGAGTAAGAAACTCCACAGAAGTACTATTTGGTATTTGTTCAATATCTATTATGTTTGAATTTTAGTGGTGCAACAAATTAGGCTAAGCCTTTCTCAGAAGGTTTTAGCAAATAGGAAAAGTCAGAATACAGAACTGAACTAAACCTTGTCACAGCCCTTTGACACTGCTTGCTGTCATTGAAGTGTTTCATGTTTACAAACTCTAGATGTCTAGATGAGAGGTTCTGATGGAAAAAAAAATACTTCCATCAAAGTAAATACTTTCTGATGGGAAAAAAAAATACTTCCATCACCTAAAACCATACAAAGCCCCAAACTGCAAGCTTCAGCATCTTTGTATTGCTTTATTTGCAATGTTTGGTCATCTCTTGATCTCAGCAGAGCTGTATCCTGGTTTACAACACATCATTCATTGATCTCCTTTATCTATCAAATGTCACTCTGTGCTTTCCCTGAAGACATGTGGTGACTGGGGTGCTGCTAAGCAAACCAATATTCAGTTTCATGCTCTTAGTCATCACCCATCATCTTATGCTTAAAGTATCAGACTTTTGTCAGATGCAATAAAAAGTAGCAAACTTAATAATGGGATTAAAAATTAGCATCTGAAGAAGGAAGGAGCAGGCAGGCAGGGAATTTAAGGACATAGAAGGATTGAAAGGAGCATTTTAACAAGTTCTTCATCTGAAAAGTATGTCCATGTCAGTAATAGCTAATATACTAATTTTCTGTTTTCACCCAACATTCCACCAGACACCCAAAGGAATAATATTATCACATTGTCTTAAATGCCTTAATTCATTTTTTATCACATTAACTAGTACCAAGTTCTGTACTGCCTTTCCTTGACATGCTTATCTATCCCTAAAAATATTCTTTTTCTTTTGTATTTCCTGAAGAATCCCATTAACTTATGTGATTACTGTTCAGGGTTAATCCTGGATTCTCTTTGAGGATGCAAGGGAGGCATAGCTCATTTCAGTTTGAGTCTCACACCAAAGACTCAAAGTCCAGCTTGCACTGATCAGCCTTGGATGGCTGAAAAGGCTTTGCTCTTTGCACACAATAAAACAATGACCAGACTCTCCCTGACTTTCCAGGGAGGCAGCACTGACCCCTTTACTGCAGTTCTGTGTCAGTGGTTGTCATCCATCATCTGTGACACCATCTGTCTCCTGTTCAGGCTGTCAGATCTGGCTCTGCACTGCATTTGGACATGTTACTTTCACTGTATTTCTTTTTTCCTTCTTTGAGATAACCATTATCCCTTACTGTACATTACTGCACATTATTCTTTTAACTGGATTTCCAATGTAATTAACACTTCTAAACCCAGTCTCAAGGTCTTACTGTATACTTTTGGGGTTTTTTACCTTTTCCTTTTGCCCCATTCTTTTCTCCACACTGTATAAAGTGTGATGTCACATGTTTAACAAACAAGTGTACAATTCAAATACCAACGTTTTGGACTGGTGACGCCTCTAAAAAACAATAAAAAATAAAAAAGGGAAAGCCAGCAGCTGCTATCAATTCCATAGAGTCAGTTCAGTTCTGACCTCAGATACCTTGAATGTCTGCCATGCATTTCAGCCTGGGCCATACCTTTTTCAAAGAGCAGAATTCAACCACCAAGCTTTATCATTCTAGCTTCTAGTGGTTTCTCACACCAGGGTGTAGTTAAAGTTTCAGTTCTAATCCTCTTTCCTGACACGTCCCCCTTCAGCATAAACCACCTCACTTGAGGCATCAAAAATAATTTGTGCACTTTAAGTTCCCAGTGGTGTCTTTCTGCTGGATCTCAGCAACCTGGGGTTTTTGAGCTTTCTGACCCCCTGGAGAACACTGCTTTTGACATGAGGCCTTGGAGAAGGCTCCAAATTTTGAGTGATGAGTTAAAGTCGTGGGTGTGTAGTTAAATAGAAATGTGTGATTTCACATGGTGATGGGTTTGGAATTTGAGTTTTTTAGAATATAGTAATAGGTCTAGGACAAGATGGAGAATTTTGGGTGGTGTCTCTTTCGGTGTTCATCTTCCTGCTTCATGGTTTCCAATAGTAGTTTCTGTTTGGATTGTTAGTGCTGCACTGAGGGTCATGGGAATTTGGTTATTGGGCCAAAAGTATAAATAATATAGGGGTTAATTCTGCTTAGCTTTAAGAGACCTTGTAGCAGCTGGATTCACCTCCCATTTTGCTCGCTTCTAGCTGGTGGCTAGAAGTGGCTGAACTTTCTGTACTTTTGATAAGATTTAATAAACAACCAAGCCCAAACCACGAAAAAACTCATCTCCTTCTTGGTTTTAATCCTGGCTCTGAGTGAAGACAGAAGAAACCACTGAGTGGTGCAAACACCACCCTGTTACAGGCACACTGCTTGTGTGAGGTTACACCTTTCAACCCAACGCATTGATTTCCCCCCAGCTAGGCCCAGGACGTGCCCAAATCTCCAGTCTGGCTGTGCCAAGGATATTTCCATTCGACGATGCTGATGCACGCCCTGCGGATGGGGTTCTTCAGCGTGAGGCACAGCAGCGCCCGGGGAGGGCGGGTGGCTGTGGTGGTGCCCTGCTTCTTCTGCTTGCCATACTGCTGCCTCTTCCTCTGTGTGGAGCTGGCCGTGGAGATGGTGGCGTTGCCAGCACTGCCCATCAGCTTGGCTTGCCTGGCAGCATCGATGGCAGCCTGCCAGGACAGAGCTGCCCCCGGAGTGGGGATGTGCTCTGGGGCAAGCCCTGCAGCTGCATTGGCGTTCATGTTGGCGTGAGCTGGACGGGGACTCCCATAGTTGGAACCTGCGGGGGGAAGAAAAAAAAATAAAAAAAAAAAATTAAAAAAAAATAAAATAAACCAGAGAAATCTGTGAAAATATTTTTTAAAGCGCAGAAGAGAGTGCTAGTGTTTTTTTTAAACCTTCGGTAATTCAACTTCTTCATTGTAAAGTAATACTACCGTGCAATCCTTAGTCTTGCAAGAGACTCCTAACAAGACTGATGGATGTTGAGCTGTTAGAATCAATCCTCCAATCAATGCAGTCTCCAGAGATTCAGCAAAAATAAACTTTTCTTTTTTACCCACATATTTTGCAAGCTGGACTGTCTGAAAGCTCAAAATGTAAGGCTAGTCCTCATCACCTCACTCAGACATGCAGCACTGTGCTGGCTGGTACATGGCATAGGACCCAAATGGAATTGTCAAATCCTATGATAAAAATCTTCATGCTTCTTCAAGATTACCCCAAGGGAAGGTGAAATCTTATGAATAAGCTTAATTCTCCCTGCAAACAGCACATATGTGTAGAGCAGCCTGAGCAGAAGGTACAGTGAAGCAGAAACCAGCACATAAAGGTTCATGGCTTTTGTGCTCTGTATGTTCCCGTGCAGAGACTTTAGGCCAACCAATTTGTTTAGAAATTGGAACTAATTCCATATCCTGATAAACTGATAGATGAACTACTGAATCAAAGGAGAAGTTTATTTTAAAAGCATAAAATAAGGCTAAAACCTAGCAGTCCCAAGATTTGCAGCTTCTTTAGCCAAAAGTCAGGAAGGATATGTGTTTGTCCAATCATAATAATGGAATATACACATCAGGTGATGTGTGGCTGATATTGAGAAGGTCTTAGCAGCACAAAACATAAAGTCACTCTTTCAAGCTACTGCAGTTGTTCCAGTGTTTCAGTAAAGACAGCTAAATCACCTGTGCCTCTTCAATGAGGCTTCTCCAGTGACCCAAACTAAAACCTCGAGCACTTCAAGATGAGAGAATTTTGAAATTTCGAAATTTCAGATTGCTTTACTCTTTGGACTATGCCTCACCTGAGTTCTGCAAGAACTTGTGAAAGATTAACTGAATTTTAGGCCTGACACTTTACAGAAGAAAATGTAAGTCCTGTCAAATCAAGTGCAATATAGAATCTACACCAAGTCACAAGAGCAAACTTCGATTAAGAAGAATGCCTTGTTCAGGTATGTCCTGTATCATATCTAAGAGACTATTTCATTTGTTGTGCAGTTTGCCTGTGGCCCATAATTTGAGGTACAGGTGAAAGGAGGCCTGAGGGGTCTACAGATCTTATTCCTCCACAGTTCAGCTTCAAACCCACTCCTGAGACCAGTGCTTCCATTGATGTGCACACACAGGGGGCAGAGAGGGGAAACCCAGGCAAGGAGCTGGATCACCTATTTCAAAGCAAGCTCAAAGCCTCCTGTTGGCCATGTTCCACTCTAGGTTAGTGTGGAAATATGGTGCTACTAAACAGGACAGATGGGCTCCTGTTAGACAAAGCAAAGGGAAGACCACTTGTGACACTGTTTCATTTACAGTATCATTACCTTAAAAGCAGGGAGTTGGCAAGCTCTTCTTGAATGGAAATAATTACTCAAGATGCATATTTCATAGCTGGATGTGCAGTGCCAAGGTATCACAGCACTGACTGCACTACAAATGAATTAAAGCAGGTGGAATAAATACAATTACATTGACACACAGAGTGGAACAGGATATATGCCTCTACCTAGAAAGCATTCAAGATTTGTAAATTCATCTCATTGAATCACAAGGAAGGACATGATAGAGTCAGATTTTTTTTTATGTCAGGCATTGCCATAAGATTTTCAGGCTGTTACAGTCTCATTACAGAGCAGGGAAATCCAGAGCTTGTCCCTGCTCACTGAAAAACCTCCTAGCTGCAAACCAGCCAAAGGAAGCTGTTGAGTAAAGTGACTCTGATAAGTGAAAGGGAAAGCTGAAAGAAACAAGAAATGGGAAATGGTTAATTCACATCCCTCACATTTTGAAAATGAAGAGAAAGAGCTTTCAGAATCCTACAGGCTAAGCAGATTTCCTCAATGAAGCAGGCAATCAAGTGGCAGACAAACTTAGTTTTCCAAGGCTAAGCAAATTGTACACAGCCCTACTCACGGGGTACGTATTTATTTTCAGACTAGTTCCAGATGCAGTATTTCTCTTAGCATCTATTTGACCTCCCTAGCCTGAGGCATGCTGGAAAGGCAAAATAAATGGAAAATCACTCTAATTATTCTCCAACTCCAGCTCTTCTTCAATACTGACCCATTAGAGTGGAGAAGATGTGTGTTTTCCAGCAAAAGCAAACTTGCTGATCCCTCTCCACAGTGTTCCTATCATGCTGACTAGACCATGTGCTCCTGTAAATAAACAGCTGCTGCTTCTTAATGAAGACTTTTCTGCAATTTGGGAATGCATCAAGCTTCATCATTATTATTTCTTATTAGTTAGGTTCCACATGAGGATCCAAGTCCATGCATTTTGACTTTGATGTGCCAGCAAAGTTAAGGATCCAACTTTCAGTGGTTTTATTGGTTTTTCCTTCTAATGAGATCAGCAGTCCCATAACAAAGTGCTTTGTCTCAAATTAATTTCAAACGATGAGTCAGTAATGACAGATTTATATTAACAAATATTACAAATATTGATTACTGATAGGGATCTGTCTGTTTTATGAAGCTCAGAGGCTGCAGACAGGATCTGTAGTAAATGACTAATGGCAGTGACAAATGACTTGTTCTGGAGGCACTTTATAGAAATAGCTTGAATAAAAGAGTGAAGCTCCCACAGCTACATTCAAGAACTGAGCAAAATATTTTCAAAGACACCATAGCCAAAATTTCAGGGAGAATGAAATTCCACCCTATAATCTAAATGCTTGGGGTTAATCCCTGGGAAGTAAGGAGAACACAGCTACTATTGAACTCGTGAGGCACCATGCTGAAATTTCACATATACAGCACTCATTTCTCCTCCACCACAAAACTTTGCTGCCACCTGAGAGCTGCAGTTACAGGATTTGGGGTTTCTTTTTCCTTTTTGGAGTGTAGCAGTGAAATCCTCCACTCAATTTCCCTGCTACAAATAAAGTTTCACGCTCCCAAATGCACCATTACTAAGCTGGATGTTGACCAGAACTAGGAAATGGAGATTGAGCCCCCACCCAAATGCAATAACTCCCTAAGCACTGTGATCCACAGCATCATCACCCTGCTAATCCCCACCACCCTTCAACAAGAATTTATATTGTTGACTGTATCCAGCTGGTGCACAAAATTCTGCTCTCTCTCAAGCCCTTTTGTGCTATGGATCATGAACTTAAGCATCCAAATATAATTAAACAGAAAAGTCCATATATGTGAACAAGTTTGATTACAAAGTCTTTGGAAAAGGCTTTCACTTCTGAAAAAAATGCAGATTTGCAGAACTAAAACAGGTGCAGAAACAACAGAAACACGGGTCTCAAAAATCAGAGGAACAACACAAAAGTATCAGGTAAGGTTGCTCTGCAACAGGAAATGAACCACATTGCACAAAGTACCTGATGCTGAAAGCTTACAACTCTATCTCCAAAACTATCAATACCTAAAACACTATTAAAATACACAGTGATGACCGTTTCAAGTGGTATTTGAATTCTAATACCATCTGTCATGCCACCCCTTAACTGTCTCAAAAAGCATCATAAAAAAAATCCCAACTATGCAGTGACCATTTGATACAAGATACAAGCAAGTTAATGACACAATGGAATCACAGCTTCTGTTTATTTATTATTTATTTTTATTTTATTTAGGGATTTTTACTTCATCTAGTTAACCATACATTTATTATAGAGAAATCTGTGCTTAGATTAATTATTTAAATGAAAAATAGGCCAATCCTGATGTGGAGTGTCATTTTATTTTTTTCCCCACCAGTTTAAAAACAGCAGAATCCTAAAATTGCACACCTTGAAACTGCACAGCTGTGTTTTCCCCCAAAGCAGATGAGAGCTGGGTATAATAAAAAATTATATTGGTTAACTCAGGGTCTTAACTGCTCCCAGAATGAAAGCAAACAGGAAGTAGGAAACTGCTCACATTGCTAAGATCACGTTCAAGCACACAGGAAAAACATTATAAAATATTGAAGTGAGATGTGTCAAAATCAGAAGCACAAAGAACAACACAAAAAAAAAAAAAAATAAAAGTCAGTGTATGAGATCATCTGTTAGTGAGGAAGAAAGTGGAAAACATTGATCCATTAACCAATGGAAAAAGGAGAGTATTTGATATATGATTCCAAGAAGGATTAAGTACTACGTGATGTTTTTGCATCAATTTTTACTAAAATAAAAAAATCCATCAAGAGCTGATGACTAGCACAAATAAACCCCAAACCAAAACAGGTATTGTTTCCAACTATAAAAGAGAACCAAGTCATTGGATAATGCCCATGCTTTCAGCTACTTTGGTACTGCACCCTAGAGTGTCCTAGAATACTTAAAGCATTTTCTGAAGTAACCTCAAAGCTGCTGGCTTGAACTCATGGAATAGAGGAGAAATCTCAGAGGACTCAGAAATGGTAAGTGGAATTCTCAGTTTAAAAAAAAAGAAAAAAGCAGAAGGAGGGCAAATTTACATCCAGATTAGCTTCAGTTTCAAAAAAACAAAAAAAAACTGGACTAAGTAAAATAAACAAGCATCAGAAAGTATTCACAGGACAAGTAGAAAAAGAGCAAGACATGGATCTGTCATGAATACATTGCATCAAAGAAAATCAGTTTCTTCCAGAATTGAGCAACAGAATTCACAGGCAAGGCAAAAGCAGTAGGGTCCATGTCTCCTGATTTCATTAATAGTTTTATGAGGTCTTGTATGAT
Organism: Buphagus erythrorhynchus; assembly: GCA_013400855.1. Taxonomy (NCBI): domain Eukaryota; kingdom Metazoa; phylum Chordata; class Aves; order Passeriformes; family Sturnidae; genus Buphagus; species Buphagus erythrorhynchus. The sequence goes on from VZTT01007463.1 coordinate 29,972, forward strand.
AGTACCATAAGAATTGTAGGGACATACAAGCAATGAAAGAATTGTAAATCATGAGTATGAAACCAATGGATGCCTGAGAGCAGTTATCATTGCTACACATCCAAACTGGGGGATGTGTCACAGGGATGTACCCAAGGGTCTGCCCTGGATCTGATTCTGTTCCATGTTTTGATTCTGCTCAATTAATGATCTGGATGATTAAATGGTGAATAGTGTTATTAAACAAGCAGGTAACTGCAAAGCTGGGAGGTAAAGCAAATACACTGAAGGACAGGATCTGAATTTAAAATTAACTTCATGGTTTGAAGAAAAAGTCTTTAAACCAGGATGGAGTTCAGCAGGGACAAATGCCAAGTATTTGAGCAAAATGAATCATCTGCCCAAATTATTTTCAGAAAAGCCTTGGGGTTTTATACTGGATCCCCAACAGAACAGAAGTTTCTATTGCCATGCTGCCTTCTTCCCATCAAAATGCAGTCATGACCATGTAGTGCATAACCAGGGATAAAATCCATGCAGCACCAAGGAGAAATCCTTCCCCTCAGCTGGGCATGGGCAGGGCTCCAGCTGAAATGCAGTGGGGGCAGGTTTGGGGTCCCCACTGCAGACAGCCTGGCTCAGGCCAGGCTGCCCAAAGGGAGCCAGGGAACCACCCCAGGCCTGGAAAAATGAGCCACAAGGCAAAGTCACAGGAACTGGAATGGCAGGAATCAGCCTGCTGCTCCTGGGGATGGGAGGATGGCATAACACTCTTGAAGCATATGTATATATACACTCTATCTGGGGTTAATATATATTTTTAGACATGTATGTGTATACTTCAGAGGACACAAAGGTCATATCTAGCACCAAACTCACAGGCACTGAGCAATGGGTTTTGCAGTAAGGAAAACTCAGGCTGTACCTTCCACACTCTCAAGTGTGTTAGACCAGGCCAGAAAAAAATATCTCTATCTGCAATCACACACCCAAGGAGAGATTTCTAGTATTTTCTTTTATTCATTTAAAGCAAGTTTGACATGAAGAAAAGCCTATGCACAGAAAGATAATGTATTTATTCCATCAGCTAGTCCATCAAAAGGGACCCCTCTGAGTGAAGCTTGCTTCACTCCAGCCTTTAGAGGATCAAAGCTACCCCAGCACTTCATAAAGCTTTGGAAATGTTTTCTCCTATTTCCATGATGGAAATTTCCACTCCTATTTCCATGAGTGTGTTCATCACTCCATGGTGGGGGGAAGGTGAGGATGCTCAGGACCATCAACCTGGAACTCCCTCTTCGGTTTTAAAACCTCATTTTGCAAATTTTAAAAGCCTAACAGACTTTCAGTATCTCAAGACAATGACCAGCCACATGCAAAATTCAAAATCTTGACATGAAATAAACCAACTTATTTGTATAAGAAAGTTTTTTTCCCCCCATATTAAATCTTTAGTAACTTTTCAGTTGCCATGCCTGGAAGTTTCCTGCAGTGAATGCAAAGCTGCACACACCTAAAACTCCTCATTTGAAGGATGATTTGGATATTTTTCCTAATTAACATTTTTTAAAAATTTGACAAGACATTAATTCTGATATCTAACAGCTAAAGTGATGCTAAGGTTTTTTCCCCCAAATAGAAGGCTTTTCTGGAGGCATTCTGCAAGTAAAGGTAGGAATTATAATGAAAGCTGGATTGCAACTTGAACTAGGGCTTTTTCTATTAAAAAAATTTATAATAGACACATACACTTTTAAATAGCACATCAGGCTAAGACTCAGTAGTTTCTAGCCCACATAAGACAGTAAATAATTTCTCCTGTAAATTGTTTGGGGGTTTCAGAACGTACACACACATAGAAAATACATGATTTAAGACAGTTTGCTTGCCATAGTTGAGACAAAACATTTTTTAAAAAATCTAAACAAAAACATTGTTTTCAAGAACTGTGCTTCACTTGGCACGATGTCTTGGTTTTCCTTTATTTCCCTCCTCAAAAGCAAGGATTTTTTTTTTTCTGCCATTCACAGAAGATGCAATGAACTCCTAGCAATGTGAAAAAAAAAAAGTCCATTTCAATGAAGAGCACAAGTGCACAAGCTGCTCTCACTTCCAGTACCAAATGCCTCCAAGTTAAATATTTATGCTTGAAAATTAACTACTGACACTGCGTGGCAAATTATTGTAACTTTGCCAGCACTATTTAGATTTTGAATTTTCTGAGAAAGGTTCCACACTGATAGAACAGGCAGCACAATGGATTTCTGGCTCATGAATAAGGCACAAGACTACAAGCAGTAATAATTCCCTAGACAATATATTCCCTACTGAAATAAAGCATAGGACAGCTCTTCCTTAAAATCACCACATAAACAGCTCTCTCCATGCAAAAATCCCATATTTCAGAGTATTTTGCAAATTAGATCATTCTTCTATTTGCACAAATCTTGGATGTACAAGAGATCCAGACAGCAAGATACAAATTTCTAGGATTTCCCTTATTTTCCTGTTTGAAAATGCTTTAGTTTTCAAAGAACACAGTTCAGGTCTTTAGGGTGGCTTGGATTTTTTGAGGGTTTTTTGCCTTTTTTTTTTTTTTTTGGTGGGCTTTTTTAATAAAAGGCACTATTTTTACTTGTAATACATACAAACTATATTCCTATTTACTGACAAATTTGGGGTTTAAAGCAACTCTCTGTTCTGCCTCCTTCACCAAAGAGGCATCTCAAACCTTGCCCAGGAGAACCTAGAAAGCTAAAAGTTTGAAAATTCTCAGCAGACACAAAAATCCATCTAGCTTGGGAGGCTTCTCTTCTGTAACTATGGATTCAAAAGAAGCAGATTGGGAGGTAAGGTTTGGGGGTTTTTTAGAGAGGAAGAAGAGGGGGAAAAAGCATGAACTCTACTAAAAAAATAGAATCTGAGGCAAGTGCCTGATGTGAAAAGTTTGATAATTGATGAGAGATCAGCTCAGCTGAATCACAAATTCTATCAGGAGATAAATTTATTAGGGTGAAGTGGTGTTAAGAGGGCAGTTTTCTTCTAAACACATTTTTTTCTTTTGTGACTTTCAAGCTGCAAGAAAGCCCAAAGAAACTCACAACGAATCCTTTTTGGTTTCTTGGGATGAGTTTCTGGTGACACTTGAAATCAAGCCAAGGAACACTCCCCTTCAACCACAGCTCAGTGAAACACTCATAAAACTCAAAAGCAGCCACAGAGGACTGGTGACAAACATCTTTTTGCTGATAAGAGTATTTGTATTTGTCTGAGAGAACCCAATTGGCCCCATGTTTGAAGGAACAGCTAGCAAGGGTATTTTTTACAGAAACCCACAGCTCTCCTGGGATAACACAATCTCCAGCAGAACACAGAGCACAAGGGCAATGCTAACACCAAAGGGCAAGTAAATAAAACCCCAAAGTTCCTCGCCTTGGGGCATCTGTAGAGATTTGTCTCGTGGAATATTGCTTTGATACATCATTTTAAAGTAGGGCACCTATTTTTAGGGCACAAAACCTTTGCAGTAACAGGCACACACATCATGGTGAGCTGCTTGGAGGAACACCAGGCTTCCCTGGAAAACTCCAGGCACAGATCCTCAAACAGAGACACCAAGAGAGAGCTTTCTTGTCTAAGTGCAATTTTTTTACACCCTTTGTCTAAATTATCATTACCACCATTACAGAGCCTGGGTGCAAGCACATCTGTGGTAAGATTTCCTAGACTTCAGTAAAATTTCTCTGGAGATTACCTGTAACTCAATAAATTGGATTCTTCTGACAAACCTGTCACCTTAACTGCTTGTCATTGTCTTATTGGTGAATGATTACTCTTCACTTACTGAGTAATCCAAACATAACTTCTTTACAGAAATTAAGCTCTTACACTTCAAAAATAATCCTCACTATATTAGATGATCTCCAGATTCCTTGTCTGAAAACGCAGAGTGGGATAGAAACCAATACACAAACCTGTTCATTTGATTTGCCTCACCCTACCCAAACCATTTTAAAGAAGGGATCTTGTCTAAACCCCCTCCATAGTCAGTGCAGAAGATCAATTCTTCCATTTATTCAGATTTCTGAAATACAAGTGAAAGCAGCTGCTCAAAGTGCCAATCTCTCTTATGGTACAGAAGTAATCTAAAATGTAAGTTAAATTGCACAACAAATTTCAGTGGATTAAATGAGATTAAATGACTCCCATTTATTTGTGGGGAGCACATGCATGCACATGTGCTTGTGCACAAGGTAGAAAGCAATTCTGCAGCTGCTTTTAGCCCAATTCTGGAGCTGCTTTTGGCCCCAAGCATGTGACACAATTTGGAAAATATGTACAAGCGTACAATAGCTAAATAATTCAAAGCCTGCCATTTCAATAGTCTTCATCCTAGAAAAATCAATCACAGTTCTTCCACAACTCATAGTATTCTCAGTCCAGAAATAGCAGTCTGTTCCCATTTACAGCAGATGATGGCTAAAAAGCACAAAGGGATCTCTATGTAGGTCTGTATCTGAGTTAGAGACAGAGGTTTCAGTAAAAACACACACAAACAAGAAATCAAACTTTTGCATCCAGATCTAACTGGATATCAGCTCTGACAAACAATAGGCAGTGGTAATTCTGACAGGCTGAGGGCTTTGGTTTCCTCTTCCTGCTCATGGTGTGAAAAATGAGGTTTACTTTTCTGGTAGATTTTTAAAAAGTTTAATAAAAGACAAACAAAGTAAAAGGTTGTAATAGCTGGGTGCTTGGCATTCAGCCAAGAGCACACCTGCTGGTTTGGAGACACCCTTTAAATTTTTCAGCCCATTATGCATATTCATAGACCTATCATACATTTCCAAACTTTTCTATAAACTATTTTCCATATTTTAGTGACTGTTTTACATAGCCACTTTTAGAGTCTGCCTTTTTAGGGTATGTGTGTTTTTTGGCTGTGGTTTTAATTTATTTTTCTTATCAGTCTTAATTTGGGCTGTGGTTTTTAATTTTTATAGTTGGTCAGTGCTGGGAACTGGTATATCAGCAGCAGGTGTTTTTACTGGGTGTTATGTAACTGAGCAGGTAGTTTACTTATTACAAAGACATGTTATTAGCCCATGTTATTCTTAAAGAAAACTATCTTAAAAATTGTTTTAACACTATATCTTAAAAATTGTTTTAAGGTAAATACATAT
>VZTT01007466.1:630-13127 GCA_013400855.1 Buphagus erythrorhynchus
ATTAACACAGATGAAGTATTCTAAAGTAGAAAAGTAGAAAAGGAAGATAAAAAGCTTGAGCTTTCATAACTATGCTCAATCAGAGGAATGATAACTGGTTGGCTGGAGCCAGCAAACAGTCACCAAAAAAAATTAAGTATTTCTTAAAATTATGTAAGAGCCTGTACAGAAGATGGCTATCACCATGACAGTATTGAAAAATAATATGCCTCTTTTCTTGCTCAACTTTGAGAAAATATTTAATTTCTCATGGCCAGTATTTTCACAGTATAAAAATAAAAGCATCCCTTTTGGTGTATGTATCTGCAGACCTTTTCTCTGACACAAAAAACTGGTTCTAGCTGCTATAAACATGTCTAGTATATTACAGAGGAAGGAGTCTTTTCTAAAGTCTCAGATGCTTCCTTTTTTTTCCAAAAAGAATCAGAAATATCGGTCACTACTTTTCCCACAGCTGAGCACATCTGTAGTAAGAAAAGATGTACATGTGTCAGTGCTCTACAATATTAATTGCTTTGCACTTTTCTCTAGCCTATTGACCTAACAACTACATAGTTAAGGTCCAAACAAAGTAGCTACACCTTCAAATTTTCAGCTAACTTGTTTTGAATTTTTTTTCAGTTGTTGTTCCTCCCTTTCCAGAACTGTCCCTTCCATTGCAGATTTGAGTTCAAGTCTTGTGGAATAATATTTCCCTGGACAAATCCCTTGATTTCTTTATGCCTCAGTTTCCCTGGTAACACAACAGAGAAAAACTCTCTGCATTTTGGCTTGTAGGTAGACAATACAATTTAAGTCACTTGATATAATATAGTCAGTATCACTTCTAATTCAATACTTTTAATTTCATTTTTATCTTGAACATCTGAATTTTATAAAACTGGGATCCTCTGCTCATTTAGACAAGAAAGGATATTCTGTCTGGAAAAATACAATAAAGCCACCAACACATTAAACTGGCTGTCTCTTTATGTCTAAGCCATCCATTTTCATTTAGTCATTTTATAAATAGTTTTCTCTTTGACATTGAGTTATTACTTATTTCCTCTGCTAAAGTACACTAGACTTTCATTTTTTGCTGTGGTACCTTCTGAGAACAACCATTATACAGAGTTAAAGTCTCTGAATTGTCCATTGCTTGCCCAGTGGAGTATATAAGAACTGGTGTTAAGTAGCTTGCAGCCCACTGGCCTCTTGCTTATCCAACTGTAACATTATTTATTATTTTAATTGAGTTAGAAATGAGTCATTTTTCCATGGCCAAATAAAGGATGGTGACTTTTCTTTATTTTCCTGAAGTGTTAGATTTAAGCTTTTTTCATCCTAGGAAGACATAAGATGATTTTGTAGCTGTTTCTGTAGGTCTGCTCCTATTCCTATTCAAATCAGTACCAAATGCTTCAGGTTGTTGTGCTTTAGCTAAAGGCTGGTATGAAATTCACATCTGTAGCCCTTACTGGCTAATTGCTGAGCCTGGTTGCTAGTACAGAGACTCAGATATGAGCCTTACTATTCCTTCTGATAGTGTTGATACCCTTCTAACCATTCTGTGCTTCAATGCACTCACCTACTTCATCTTCTGAGTCGATGTTGATCTGATGGAGGGCTCAGGATGCTAGTGCAAAATCGTATTTATGTAAAAGTCTCTTCTTTCTCCCCCCCAGCTTGTAGAAAGCCGCTGATTTATGCATTGGCTTTTGCGCTTCACTGCCTGATACAGTGAAATGTGGGCATAAATATTTTGTCCAGAAATAAAAGCAAAAATAACCTATTTTTGTCATAGTGGAGTCTGGCTTCTGATAGCAACATGTTTTTCTTTCCTCCCTCTCAACTTTTAGTCTGACTCCAGCTGCTGCAGAGAGGCAGCTGTTCTTGTCTTCATGGGGCTGTAGTATCAGAGTCAGGAAACAATCAGAAGAGGACTTGTGCTGATCACCTCTTTCAGGGTGGTCTGCCATTCTCAGATATCCCTGGGATTGTACTGAGCATGAGGGATTATTTTAATTTTATTACAACCACGAGTCAAAAACTGATGCAAATTTGGAAGCTGTTTCATAATGACAGGGGTGAGTTACAGCAAAGAGAACATGAATATTTGAGGTCTTGTGGGAAAGGGAAGACATTGCTTTTTTACCTTCCACAGTACAATGCATTTATTACAACATATTCTTTAAACTCTCTAACAAACAAAATGACAAACCAGCTGCTGAAATAATGCTGTCAATGATATGAAGCTTGAGGACAAGGTTCACAGGAGCTTTCCATATATGAAGCATCCCAGCTTTTCACTGTGCCTTCATCTCCTCACTGTGCCTTCATCTTTCAGGTCTGCCTACCTGAAAGAGATTTAGGGCAAACAACATAAGCATTGTGACTTCTTTCATTTAGAGATAGACAAGGAACGACAATTCATGAGAAGACATGTAATTCAATTTACCTTCTCCTCTATAGCTCGCATAAGCAAGTAAAAGCATAATAGAATTTATAAGCAATGTATTTCTCGGGGTTTGTCTGTTTGGTTGTTCTTATTGTTGCTTGTTTATTTGTTTGGAATTTTTTTTTTGTCTCTCCTATATTCTATTTACATACAGGTTTTTTCTTCCAAGTTTATGGTTACTTGAGGTTACAGCAGCAGAAAAGAAGTGTATTGCTAGCTAGCCAAAAAGTTGAAATGAGTGTCACAGCTTTAGCAGTAGCTTCTGACTGATCCAAGTAACAGTTTAACAATGGGTAGCAAGATATTAATTCCTAAATAAAGGCCAAAGTTCAGCAGTCCAGCCAATGACATATTCCTGTTGTGTCTAGCACTGTTGTGTATTTAGTCCACAACCTTCCATACTGTTATCTCACCTCTGCTATGGAGATGTGCTTGTGACTAAGTGAGATACATAAGAAAAAGCAGGTATGCAAAATGTAGACCTGTGCATACTACTCTTTTAAAGAAGTAAATGCTTTTCTGTCCTGAAAACTTATATTGTTGTGAATATCCTGGAGTTGATTTAACAGCCATAGTGACAAAGTTCTAGTGGTTTAAAACCTTAGAAACATGTCTAATCTTTTACCTCTAATAATTGTACCTGGATCATACTGTCATATGATTCACTTAGTAATTCTTCCAATTAACTGCAGTGGAATTGAAATAAACTGTGTTGCAAACTTTCCCTATTTCTTGATATTTCTAAAATTCTTAGGGTACAAAATATGCAAATTTTATTTAAAGGAAATAGTATTAAAGAAAAAATTTTTGAAAACTTGAGAACTTTGAAAATATGAATGTGGAAAGTATAAAGAACTATGGTAGGACCAAGAGGAAACGAAATTTAGTGGTTGTTTGACTCTATGCTTTTTCCTTTTTTTTCTTTATCCCTAAACCTGCATGTTTCATAAAGCAAAAAAAAAGTCTTTTGTGGCTTAATTTATGCTTTAAAAATGCTTTCATAGAAAATATGTGGGGAAAGGCTTTCAGAGCTGTAGCCCAATAGATCTCTCCTGGGGTTTTTTGCCCATAGTGCTGCAGAAAGCTGTAATCCAAAACAACAGAAACCTCTTTTATTGTGATACAGATAAAACCCTTTTAACAGCACATTGGTACTGCTATTATTATTAGTACCTTACACAATAATGTAAAGGTGAGGTAACTGACCTTTAGATATTTCTTATTATTGTTAGCTATTTCTTCCAAATTGGTTTGACCTTGTTTTACTGTCCAAAGGTTAACACTTATCCTGAAGTACCTGAAGCGCTATTTTCTTTCATGCTACCTAAAGTTGCACAAAGGTGGTGATTTCAAGCGTGGTTCTCTTTAATTCAATGGCACAAAACAAGCCCAAGATATCATCAATAACCATTTTTTTCTTCTGAAGTATTCTGAACATTCTGTTCTGCAGCAATGTACTTTCCAGTTTTGACAGAAGATAAGAGAACAAGACTGGGGCATGCCTTATTGTGAAACAATGCAGCTTGTTTTGAAAGGCGGTGAATCAATACAGCTATTTATTTAAGCCCACAGGCCAGTTTAAACTAAAAAGATTCACAATGCAGGTTAGAGAGATCCGGCCTCCATTCTCTCTAGAGAAGACACTGCTGCTCTCTTTATTACAAAATTCTCATCTTGAAAAGCTTAAAATACAATAGATTAAAAAAAACTCCAAAGAAAGAAGATACTTTGGCACTGCCGTCTCTGAGGACAGGACTGTGAAGTTTAAAAGAAGATCAAACAATAGAATATCTCTCCTCAGACTTACAAGCAATGTTAGAGCTGTTTCAGAACAAGACCATTGGTAGCACCACTGGGAGGAGAACAAGTAACTTATAAAACTATTCATGTTCCAGAAATGAGCTATTTTTTTCCCCTCCCCTTCTTCACTCAGTCATCTTAACAAGGCTCAGAAAGGATGATTCTTCCTAAGAAACCATCCTTCTTGGATCTCATCACAGTCTCGTTGCTGGGATCCTTTATTAGATTAGTAGCCCAAACCTATTCATCAGTATAGCAACAGCTAAGGAGATAACTAGGAATCTTCTTTTCTATCTTGAATAAAAAATTATTTTTCAATATTTTGTAGTACTTGCCCTGTTGGACATCAAAATGGAGAAGTACTGCAGAACTAAAAAAGGGTTCTGGTGCTTGAAAGTATGACAGATGGCATATTATAACCTCCATATCCAAACCACTTTACCTTCTACATTTATTTTTGACTAGGTGTCTCCACTTTCACCATTTTAGACAAAAACATTGGAACAAATGTTCTAAAATACAGTTTACTCTTTAGAGTAAAAAGGAAAAATGGTATTGTTTTTCAGCTCACCTCACAGCTGCAAAAGCAAACCATGCTTGCTGATATCCAAGATATATTTTCTTACGTGTGCCAAAAAAAAATGAAAAAAATAGTAATTGCAAATACCTTTGTGGTATGACAGAAGTTTCGTGACATTGTTATGAGAAAAAGATTCAAAAAGTAATCTAAATATTTTCTGTATTAATCTGGGAGGAATATAAGTATGATACATAATATTGTTCATATCTTAAGCTAGAAATACACTACTAAAAATACTCTAGTGTTGTTTCTGCAACTAGGATGAGCTGAGTTAGCCATTTCAACGGGTGTGTCATTCTTATGCTGACGTGGAGCCTACCTTGAGAGCTGGATGTGTAGCAACCATCCCGTTGTAGTCTCTGCAGACTGAAACAAGGGTAAACACCAGAGAAGCCAGAGAAGGGGGTCTCCCACTGCTTTCTTGTTCTGCCTATCCTCAACAGGCCAGCCAGCACAACCATGTGGTAGAACAGGGAAAAAAATTGTCTTGGGAAAAACCCTGAGATCTCTTCCTTTGTCAATTAACTGATAATGGCCAAACATTAAGCAATCCCTCTACTGCACTTTACTCAGGACAGGTGATGAAGCATTGTAATTGATAAACATTTCCATACTTTTATGGTATACTTGAAGTGTTGTGCAGTCCATACTCAGTCTTACCCCGTACATCTTCCTGAATAACAAAAATTCTTTTCAATGTTTTACAATATAGGTGTGTAGTTAAAATTACTCCTGGCACATACCGCCCCATATTTCTCAGCATTTTGCTTCATTTGCTATTGTTGTAACTGGTTGCCAGGCTCTAGTACATCGTGTAAAGGTTTTCATGCTGTCTGCAAACTTAGCAGTCTGACTTTTCAGGCATCTCTCTCAACCACAACACACCCTTTATAAATCTCCATTCTTTCTCTCATTTCTTCAGATTTGCTGAAGGATACAAATTATTAGCTTTTGTTTTACAATAAACATTGTGTTCTATTTCTTGGATCTCAGAACTTAATACACCTTACTAGTTAAAACGTTTCTCTAGACTGCTACATTTTAAAAATGACTCCCAAAGATTAGGAAATGTGCTTAATCATAGAATACCACTTTGGAGGAACCTCGAGGATCATCTGGATTAGCCTTCCCTGGCAAAAGCACTCTGGACAAGGTGGTCCAGCATCTTCTCCAGCTGGATCTTAAAAGTGTCCAGTGTTTGGGAATTCACCACTTCCCTAGAGAGGAGATCATTACCATGGTTAATTGCTCTTCTTGTGAGAAATTTTCTCCTTGCATCCAACTGAACCTCCACAGGAGTAATTTGTATCTATTATCCCTTGTCCTTTCCATGTGACTCCTTTTAAAAAGGGAGCTTCCACCTTCTTTGTAGCCAACCTGTAAATACTGCAACATGGCATAGTGGGTTAACTTTGGCTGGGAGCCACGTGCCCACCAAAACACTCTTATCACTACAGTTGGACAGCAGAGAGAAAATAAGATAAAAAACAACTAGTAGGTTGAGATAAGGCAGTTTAAAGCCAGAAAAAAGCAAGACAAAAAAGCAAAAATTTGCATGAAAAGGGAAAAAAGAAAAGGGAAAAAAATAAGTTTATCGCTACTTCCCATTGGTGAGTGATGCTCAGCCACTTCCTGGGAAGCATGGGTTCAGCATGTGGAGCAGCTGCCCTGGAAGGCAAACACTGTAAAATAACTAATGCCTCCCATTCCTCCTCCTGTCCTCCCTCAGCTTTTGTATCTGGAATATTGCTTTGGTCAGTTTGGCTCAGCTGGCCTGGTTGTGTTCCCTCCCAGGATCTTGCCCACCCCCAGCCCCCCTGATGGAGGGAGGAATGTTGGAGAGAGTGCTGATGCTGTGCCAGTGCTGCTCAGCAATAGCCAAAACACTGGTGTGTTATCAGCACCTTTCCAACTACCTGTGCAAAGCACAGGGCTGTTACGGGAAAATTAACTCCAGCTCAGCCAGACCCAATACATATAGTATTAAGATATCCCCTAAGACTTTTCTCAAGGCTGAACAAACCCCAGTGGCTCAGCCTTTCCTCACTCAGCAGGATTCCCAGCCCCTGGACTAAAGCCAAGCTCAGTGCTCCAGGAGTGGCCTGAGAGGCACTCATTGGAGTTGGGTAGTGGTGCCTTTGTCTCTGTAGGTGATGCACTTTTTGATGCAGTCCAGCATTGGCTCTCTTTTCCACAGCACACTCTGTACACTCAGTGTGGATTTGATGTCTCCCAGGATCCCTGGGCCCCTTTTTCCACACGGCTGTTCCCCTTCTGGGCAGATCCCAGCCTGTGCTGCCCTCCTGGATTATGCTTTCCCTTGTGCAAGACCTTGCACTTGTCTTTGCTGAACTTCATAAGCCACTCTTCCAGCCTACCCAGGCCTTCCTGCAGGGTGGCTTTCCCTTCCCAAGAACCCATTTCCCACTCAGTTTGGTACCACCACAGGCATCATCACGGGACACTTGATCCCATTGTGCAGATCACTTAGGAAGGTGATTGACAGCTTTGGGCCCAACACTGATCCGTGGGGGACCCCCCTTGTGAGAGGCTGCCAGCTTGGAAAGGAGCTGTTTGCCACCCCCATCTGGGGGCCATGAGCCCCACCCACCCCACAGACCTCCTGTCCAGACCATCACACAGCCGAGTCTCCAGGAGGAAGCTGTGCAGAAAGCCTTGAAAAAATCCAGGTAGACCATGTCCACCACTCTTCCCAGATGAACCGAGCATGTTACTTTGTCTTAGAAGACCATCATGATGCTTTGACATGAATGATTTGCCCTTGTTGAATCTGTCTTGGATTTTCCTAATCATGTGCTTCATCCGACTTGTGGCAGCCTTCAGGAGGAAAGTTCCATAACTTTCCCAGGGCCTGAAGTAAGACCAATGTGGCTATAATTACCTGGATCCTAAGAACTTGGATCTTGAAACTTCTTGTAAATGGGGTGATGTAGCCTTCTTACAGTCTTCAGGAATGTCTCCTGGTCCCCATGACTTCTTAAAGATTATGGAGAGCATCCTCACAATGACATCAGCTCTTTTAACACCTTTGGGTGCATATTTTCAGCTCCTGTAATAATTAATATATCCCCTCTTTCTTCACTGGCTGTGTATTTTCATCAAACTGGGTATTTGCTCCCAAGGGCTTGGGGCCCAACAGTGGTGGTAAAGACAGACATGAAGAAAGTGTTAGGAACCTCTGTCTTTTCAGCATTGTTTTAACCATGTAATTCACCTCTTCTGCAAGACACCAGTTCACTGTTTCCTTCTATTTCAGCTTATTGTTTGTATTACTGAAGAATACTTTCTTGTAGTTTTTAGCATATTTGTCCCATTTCAATTTGAGTGGAACATTTGCTTTTCTAACTGCATGTCTGGACACCCTGACAATACTTATCTAGTTCTCAGCAGATATTTGTCTACTTTTCCATCTCTTGTATGCCTCTTTTGGTTTTGAGCAGATTCAGAAGCTTGCAGTTAAGCCAACTGGGTCTCTAGCTCCACCTACTTCCCTTAAATTTAGAGGGCATGAATGGTCATCATCCTTCCAAGAGAACTTCCTTGAAACACTCGCTAACTCCTTTATCCTCCATAGTATCTTCCCACAAAACTCCCCCAAATTAGCTCTGAGCTAGCTGAAGTTTGCTCTTCTAAAATCTTTTATGGATTCAGTGGGACCCCAAGTTCAGTAATATTGTAATTACAGCAGCCAAAGCTGTTGCTAACCAAGGTATCTCAAAGCAGGTTTTCCTGGTTTGTGAGTGAGAAGTCCAACAGTCCCTCATTCCTGATTTGCAAATCTAACTTTTTTTTTTTTTTTTTATGAGGAAGCAGGCCTCTATACATTCCAGGAACTTGATTGCATGCAAGCTTCTGCATTTTTCTACCAATAAATGTCTGGGTAATTGAAGTTGCCCATAATAATCAGATTGTATTGACCCAAAGCTTAAGTGAGCTAAATGTTGCTTTTTTGGCCTTATCATCCCAGTTTTAAGGTCTGTAGCAGATGCTTACTGTGAGATCTCCCTGGAAGACTACTGCTCTGATCTTGACCCAGGGCCACTTGACAGGGCTTCCATAATCAACAGAGTTAAATTACATGTATTCAAGGTTCTACTAAATAACAGAGAGGGCGACTCTTCCTCCTCTTCTTCACTGCCTGTCTTTACAAAACAGCCTCTAGCCATGCAGTATGATCTTTCTGTTGTGTGAGTTGTCCCACCATGTTTCAGTTATTCATAGCAATTATGCCAGAGTAGGATAATGTCCAATTTCTCTAATTCCCCACAGGACATAAGGGAGTTCTTCACTTCTATTTCAATATCACCAGTCCCTCATGAAAGCCTACCAAATGTGACTGGGCTTATGATTTTTTGTAGGTGCCTAGTGAGAAGCACAGCATGGGATAAAGTTAATTTAGGAAGATGGCAGAAAGGAAGATGCATGTATGTGCATTAGAAGAATTTTAGGAATGTTTGTCAGAAAAAATGTTTTATGTGGCACATTCATAATCTTAAAAACACAGCAATTTTCTTACTATTGAAGATGTAATAAAAGTAAAACAAACAAAAATGTTTATGAGCTTTGTTCACTTGTTAGCAGGCACAGACATTTAAGAGTTCAGTAGCAGGGTGGAAATCCTTGCTGTAATTCCCAGTCCCACAAGGGAAGTCAATGATACATGGACCTGATCCTCTCTTGGCAAAAAACAAAACAAAAGAAAAGAAAACAAGAAAACAAACAAACAAACAAACAAAAAAAAAAAAAACCAAAAAAAAAAAAAACCACAAAAACAAAAAAAAAAAAACTCTGGAAACAGTTGTCTACATGGTAAATTCTATTCTGCAGTTCCTCTGTCTGTCCTTGCTGTGCCTAGTTCATAGCCAAAGGGGATAGTTTTCCAGAGATGCTAATCCAACATTACTCACAAACTCACTGATATTATACTGAAGTGGGGGAGTGGTGAGCAGGGAGGGAAGAAAAGATGTGAGTTCAACATGAGAACGTCCTATGTTATTTTCCATTCCTAAAGCTCAGAGGGGCAGGTTTTAGAGGCTTACATCAATTATATCAGCCTTTAAAAGGACTGCAGTAAAAACATGAACTTATTTTTCTTTTTCTGAACAATCATTCCAAATCAAAAGTCCTTCAGTCTTTCTGTGGCAAACTTTAATACAGTTATTACATCTCCACCTCATAACCGTCTATAGACAAGATTGAATTTAACAAATGTATGCAAAGAATGACAGCTGACACTAATTTCATGTGCAGGAAGTTAAATGGAATGACAGCCCCTAAAGTAATGTAGTTGATAAAAGTAAGCAAATCTCAGAAGAAGTAAAGAGATTAAATGAGGTTACACAGCTCCTTTATCTATATGTACTAGAAAACTGCAGCTGTACTTTAGATGCATTGACTACAGATCCTGAAGGGGTTTTTAAATAAACCAAGTAAGCACAGTACTCTCTCTGATCCAATTGTCCTGCAATCCCTCAAGCTGCTAGGCTCCCACATGAAAAAATATTCAGTAAATGTTACCAAATTCCCCTCTTCCCACCCTTGTGTACCCTTCTTCCCACCACAATGTTGATCACTATGAACTTCCCTGAATTTTAGCTAACTGCAGAAAAGAAGTACAGTCAAACATGTTCTGAATAGGAATCTTTAAAAGCATGATAAAACCAAGTGGGGTGGGTGCCTGGGGAATACACACCAAAACATTGAAAAACATTTGAGTTAACATCTGTAGATGAAAACGGTGAGCTGGATGCTCCTGAGAGAGGCAGCTATGGCCAGCAGCTGATGGTAGGTAACAGGACACTGCAGCTGGGGCCCTTTCTGGCTGAGCCTGCAACAACCCTTCTCTGTAGGCTGGTGGGATTAAGAATAAGGCTAGGATAATGGAATTTGTGCATGTCTGGTGTGCTTGCTCTGCCTGACCAGAGCACTGATACCACTGTGACAGCTGCCTTCTCAACACTCTCCCCTTGCAGCAAATGGTGGGCCAGTCTGTCAGCTGCATATGTATGTTTTACAGTGACATATTGGCAATTAAAGAGAGAATTATTCACTTTTGTACTGGATACGGGTAAATAATCCATGAAATACATAAGCATGACATTTTAGCGTAAAGGAGTCCTGTTGCAATTTAGGACAGTTTTAGCAGGATTTTTTCCCCTTTTACAGAAGGAAAAAGAAACACTGGGAATTTGAAATTACCATATTTATTTTAATACTTGGAGTAGCTTTGTAGTATTCACTATTTAGTATCTTGATCAAAGCAGAAATTCTGACTGCTTAGCAGTAATCCATAACCAATAATTTATTAAAATAAAAGATACATGGAAGACCTTATATTTAACTATTAACTTTTGGAAAACTCAGCTGTAATAAATTCTGAAGCGTTGGTGACATTATTCAACTCTAGATCACTCTAAGGCTGGTGGCTAGCTACCATTTGGCACTTAAGGGTTTGTGAAAACAATAATAAAATATATTTTGAAAAGGAGAATTAAAAAGGGGAGTTAAACAACTGCTGTCAAGCTAAATCTGCAGAAATAGTATCTCAATCTCACACTATTTTTGAAAAATTAAATTCTTTTTTCTTTTGCTGAAATGTTATGCTCTCCTATGGAGCTAGAGACTGGCATGTGAAAACAATATATATGGTCAGACAGAGAAAAGAGAAAAAAGGGGCTATTTTTATGTATTGAATAAACAGATGCTGAGGATAAAAAAATATTTTAGGGATATTCTAAACCAAAAACAGATAAAGAAAAAATTAATAGCTACTTGTGGGGAGGAGATAGTTCCTACCCAGTGAGAACATGCATTGAAAGCTTTGTAGATCATTCTTCAAACACCATTCATAATACAGATGAATTCATCAAACCTCAGAACCTAAATTCAGATTTACTTGAGCTGGTTTGCACTGCTAGGTCCATTTGAGCATTTCTTGGGTTCTGCTCTTGATTTTAGTCACACTGCCCCTTTCTCTATTGTTTACTTGTCTCAATCTCTAACCACCTATAAATTTGTAAAGATGCTACTCAGGACCACCATCTACAAAAAAGTGAGAGAAAGAAGAAATAATTTTTAAGAGGGATTCCTATTGTCAGACACTTTTCATCAAACATTTCTGTGGCTCAGTTTGCTCAGGTGCTGTTACCACCAGAAGAAAAGTGTGCTGTGCCATGGTGTCAGTGGCAGCAGCAGGAGCTGGTGCTATTGCTACTGCTGTGTGCTGCTCCACCTGGCAGCTGCTCTCTGCAGGAGGCTGCTGCTGGTCCTGATGGTTTTTCCCATGGGAAAAAAAAGCAGGAGGAGCTTCTGCTTCTTAGATAGGGGACTGGCAGAAATTTTCTGGGTCTGTACACAGATTGGTGTCTATGCCTTAAGATGCCAATAGGAATGTTTAGGAAGCCCTGCCTAAATCACTGCATGTAGCTTCATTGGCTGCTTAGCCTTTAGGCCGTTTTAGCCCATCACAGAGGCTCTTTCCTGATTGTGGTACATCTTTGAACTCTTAAGTTCTGCTCAACTCCTTCTTTTGTTTGTTTGTTTCTTTCTTTCATTTAAACACTAATGACAGAGCAGTTCTATTTCAGAAATAATTTTCCAAGTATAAATCCTTTATATTATTTTCTCACTGTTCTGTAATACAAAACCTTTTCAGTCTTC
>VZTT01007468.1:2414-17150 GCA_013400855.1 Buphagus erythrorhynchus
AAACAACAAACCAAACCAAACAAAAACCTCCAGCTCCTTCACAGAGCAGTTCCTTTGCACTCAATTCGTGTATTTGGAGGCTTCCATTTACAAATCATCTGAAATCTTTGGGAAAAACTAGGTAGCTGCTGACTGTAGAAGAAAAATTGTAATAGGACAGCCACATCTTTAGTCATCTTTAAGATGCAATTTGAGCATAAAGTATGTTTTCATTGTCTGATTTGTTATCTACAGCTTAATAAAATTTTACTGTAGATAAGAGTTCCTTGTGTGTTATCTGTACTTCCCCCATTCTTTGTCTGCTCACTGCACTGTTTATTTAATATTGGAAGGAAAGTNTTTGTCTGCTCACTGCACTGTTTATTGAAGATTGGAAGGAAAATTCTGCCCAATTCATTACAAAACCTTTGACTCTGCTACGTGGCAAAAGATCTATGCACCAGAATACTTAGGTGTCATCACCACTAAATAGAAATTCTGGTACTGCATGATAGCAGCCAGCTTCCAGAGGCACATCAGCAATATTCAGCTGCAGAGGGCTGTAAATGCTTTATGAAGGGCTCCTTTCCATTTCCCCTGGGACAAATCAATAGTTCAAGATACCTTTTTCAGTTTACTTCATGCATTTTACTCCATAGCCAGTTAGCAGATCAATACTGATTTGTATTCTAAAGAATGAATAACCTTTATCTATTTTTATAAAGAAGTAAGTTCCAACTAAACTTTCAAATAGATGTTGAAGATTTAACGGCATTACAGAGAGAGATCCTTTAATGGTAATGATGCACAAAAAGGATTAGCTGATACTGGTGGAATTTGGGTGGTAACATTTCAAATGTTTTGTGAATGGATATCCAAAGTAAATGAAAAATGCTTGTTGTCAATTCTGTGCTTGCTGTTGCTCATTAACTTCCAAACCAGAGCTTTGAGAATCTTCCAGTTCCTGTGTACATAATTTATTTTTGTACAGAATTTGGAAACTAGATTTATTATGTGATAGGGGGAACCAAAGAAAAAGAAAATATGGTGCCTTAGAAAAAAAAACTTTTGTCACTGCATAGTGTCAGGAATTTAACATATACTGAGAAAGAAATGTCAGTGAGAGATGAGTATTCTCTTGATACATAGAAAGTGCTATGGGGTGAATGTCTTATCACATCTAAAATATGTTGTGATCTTCTAACTCCATTTCTTGGTCACACTTAAAAACGATCAAGTTACTGCAATTTTCCTTTTGTATCCTGTTCAGCAGAACTGCTGAACACAGCATTTAACCAAACCTTCACATTTATATTTGTATTCCTGAGGGCTGTATGTTAAGAACAGTTACATGCATTAGAGCTCCTCTTACCTCAAAAGAAAAACAAACACCTTCACAAGTTCTCCTGCCATTATCAGGCCTTCCAAATACCTGTAGTAAAGGAGCTGTCTGACAACACTTAGCATATTGCAGTGATAGAGATGGTGGGCAGAAGGTTTCTAGCCAGTCAGGAAACTGCTGCTGCCTCCCTTTCCATCAGCAGCAAGTTAGTCAAGACAGAGATACCACACTGCATTTCAAAAGTGCCATCTTCTAATAAAGAAAACAAAACAATGCTGTCCATTCTGCATCTTAACAGCAAAATCAAGAATTCAGAAGTATTTCTTTGAGACTTAGTTCTTGTCTGAAGAATATAAATCAGTGCAAAAGCAGCAGTCCAGAGGTTTGAACACCTCCATAAAACCAAGACTGTCTCTTATCACAAGCACAGAGCAATGACTTTTGTTAATGTTACTTTTACTCACGTGATACAAAGCAGCTTCTGGTCCAGGTGTGCCCATGACTTCTTGTCTCAATGACTCCATTTGTAAACTAGGCAACAGTGAGTAATGACTTGGACTACTACTCTTGTCTCCCTTCTTTTTGGACTTTTTCCCAGTATCCTTTTTGCTATTCCTTTGAAACATGTAGTCTTCTTGACCTATTTTCTCATTGCTCATATAGCGAAGCAATGAATTTTCTGTCAAAAGAAAAGTAATGCAAAACACAGTTGTGAACTGTTGCATGCATGTAAATCCTGCTTCCAGAACACGCAATATTCTTGCTAAGATCTACTATCAATTTAACTCTTCAGGACTATTTCATTAACAAAACCCATATGCTTCTTTGGTTCAGATACAATAAGGAAGCAAACTTTTGGTAGGGAAAATTCATGACTCTTACAGTTTTCTGGTATATTTTAAAAAAAGGGAACAAAATATGAAAGAAGTTGCACATCAATAATTTTTGTCTTGGGGTTTAAAAAAAAATGAGCAATGATGGACTTACTATAATTTTTGAGGTTTTTGCCACTTTTATACCAGGAGTCCTAATGAATACGAAGGTCAGTGGTACCACACATTTTAAAGTAATTTGCTCTGAACATTCACCNACGTATTTTCCCTGAAAACCCTTCCAGCACATACCTATTTATACCTGAGACATCCTGACCCAGAAGCAATGTCTGTCAATTTAGGAAACCTCAGAAGATTTCTTTTTCACAAAATTGTCTGTCTTTCCTTGCATTAATGTGAGCTTCTAGTATCCACAACCTCCTGTGGCAAGAGGTTCTTCAACTTGAACATGAACTGCACCAGATCATTTTCCTTTTATCTAGCGTCCGACAGAGATATTTGATCTCTTTGCTCTTGTTTCAGATAAACACTGACAAACCTATTTCCTTACTTCATTCCACACAAGCTTTTATAAACCTTTATTATGTTCTCCTTAAGTTCCCCAAACTGATAATGGCCAGCCTGCTTAGCTGACCCCAGTTTAGAAGTCAATTCACGCATCAGATCAATTTTTGTTGTCTCCAAAACCTTGTTGAGTTCAACTGTATTTTTCTTAAGAGATTAAGAGACTGGAATTGCACACACACAGCATGAGCAGCAACTGACATGTCAGCATAAGATTACTTCTAAATTTGGTCTTGTATTCTTTTCCAATAATTCCTAAGTGTTTCCTTTTTGTTCCCTACTGAATATTTAGTTAATATTTTACAGAAATAGCTATCATTACTGTAACATCTTGTTCCTGGCTGATAACAGCAATCTCAGAGGTCATAATTTCACACATGGAGTTATGTATCCAAGACTCACAACCCAAAATTTTAAAGAACTTATCCTCTTTGATTTTGAAGTAAATCCCATGCTGCTCTAGAATGTTTTCCAACCAACTTCCTCAATTCTAACATAGACTCTGCAAAAAGTTAAGCATACATAATAAAGAAAATACCAAAACATGTTCACAAACATATATATAGCTAAACAAGCAGCAAAATTATGTTGAAATACATAGCTTAAAGCAAGACAAAACCCATAATGCCTTGTATAAGATGTGTGTTCAGATTACTTACCTCTCCTAGTATCTCTTTTTATTTTATTGGGGTCTTCATAATCTCCCACCCAGTTATATTCTACTGGCATAGAAATAGGCCTCAGCTTCCCTGGAAACAGAGGAAAAAACTTAGACCATGCACCATAAGGCAGCATTAACACAACATTCCTTAGAAGAAAGAACAAATTATGTGCTAAGCTGCTGTTCTACAGGGTTGCTTAGGAAAGAGGATCCAGCGTTGCCTCTGAACAAGGGGTTAAGACAGGAGTTCTGTTTTCTGTAACAGAAAAGAAGCAGCTAAGTATTTAATGGATTTTTTTAAGTTTAGAATCTAGTGCCCTACACAATCATCACTGGAGTGATGTCTGACACTGACAAATGAATTCAAATTAATTCAGTTTTCACTGAGCAGTATCTATTTTTTATCCTGGAAGCCCCCGGGCACACATATGGGAGAACTGTTTTAAAGCACGTGTGAATTTTTGTAACAGAAACTTGTACGTATCACTGAAGTACCTTCACAAATAGCAAATTTGCTGGTGGGCTTACAAGATCTATCAGTGCCTAAGCAAGAAAGAAAGCAGAAAACCTCTATATGTAATTTCTTTTATAGCACTTTATCCACAGAAAGCAAAGTACATCATCATTGCTAAAGTCANACAGAAAGTAAAGTACATCATCATTGCTAAAGTCACTTTGACTTCAGACAGCAAAAAAAAAGAATATTGAAGACTGTCCTATCTATTAAATTTTGACTGGAAGCTGCTGAATTGATTTTAAAAAATGCTGTAAACTATGATTTCTGTTTAAGGATTGCACATATATAGTTGCAGATCAGTGAAATCAGTGTGCTATGGAACTTAGTGGGGCCGCTTAGAGTGGTCTGAATTCTTTAGCAAGTTAAATAGTGTACTGAAACAAAGTGTAGGTAAATAATGCATTAAAACAAAACAGAGAAGCCTAGCACATGGCATATTATCTGACAGACTGAAAACAAAATGTTTCCCCAACAAGATCAGCCCTTGCTCTTTGTTAAATCAATCTACCAATCACAAACCCAAAAAGCGAGTAAATAGCTTGATTTTAAAAGTAGCAAGGCTAAAAGCAAAAACTTCAAAAGTCTTGTAAATTATTTTAGTAGAAAATCCCTACAGAAAAGTCTTACTCCACATTTCTGAGGTTAAATCCATGATACACTGAAAAAAAGAAACATGTTTGTAATGAAAACAAATATTCAAACATGTCCCTCTCCCTGCTGAAGTACTGTGCCCATGGAAAACAAACCAACACCATGCAGGCAGCATAATGGTAAAAGTTTCTATGATCTTGAGAAAAAAAAAATTGACAAAAAAGTTGTATGTTCTGTACAGACCATTGGATCAAGTAACAAATACATCACTACTCAGCAAAGTCATATATATTTTAAACTTTTCACTTATCATTCATCATTCATTTTACTATTTAGGGACATATATTTAAATCTGATTGAAGCTGGTGAGATTTATTTTTCACAAAGTCATTTCCTGAGTGGGGACGTATTTGGCTCATGTTTACTTGATCAGAAACAGCTCTCAACAGTTTCTTTTTCTAGAAATAAAACCTTCTTTTCTTTGTGAGGCTGAACACACAGTATCTTATTAACAGAACTGCACACTTAATAAAATAGAAAAGCCACAAAATAGATTGTTAAAATATGATTGTTATCAAAAGCAACAACAAATTTTCTGCAAAACCTTCAGCTATTCAAAGTACCTGCTCTTGTATCTGGCATTAAAACCGCAATGATCAAATTTGTTTCTTTCCCTAAACTCAAGTTTCATTTGCTTCTTACATCTCCTAACAACCTTGTTTTTAACCCTTATGGATTCCCTAATCTCTTTTCCATTGGGAGGACACTCAGGAAAATGCTATCTTTCATGTAAGCAGAAGCTTTCCAAGGTAAATTAGCAGCAACTATGGAAGAGCTTGAAACCAGTAGGAGCATGAAAGAGAAATACCTTTGTTAACATTGTCAAAAAATGTCAAAAGACTCCAATAAAGAAATTACAGAAAGTCTTATTAACTTCTCATGAAAGAGGACCAAGAAAATTTTTGTTAAAAAATTGACACACCACAAAATTAATGGTAAGTACATGTTGAAAACAGTTCTTTCTCTAGGCCTGGGCACTCTCTTTGACTTTCTTTAATGGGTGACCATAAGCCAGAGGAGTGTTATTGTAATTTTCCAGATTTCTGTGAAACCCTAAGGCCATGCCTACCCCAAACCTTATGTTAACAAATGGCATGTGGGAAACTTTAGAATTTAATGCTGAAATGGTAATATTTTTAGAAAATACACTTAAATGAAAAAGGACTTGACAATGTGAATTAATTAAAAAAGTAAGATCAAAAGTGAAAGACTGTAAAACAAATATGTTAAATAATGACTGATTTTCAGTGGAGTCTTTGATGCATGTCTTTCTGACCCTTTCTGCTAACTGAAAAAAAAAGGCTAAAAATGCTACCCTGTAACAAAATAATGGATTCAGCAGTCCTTGAAGAAGAAATGTGTTCTTCTTCACCCTCAACCACCAGTGTTAGAATTTAGTATCTGGAACAGTGAGTACATCTCTGTTAATGGAACTGACTGCAGCCACCAATTGCAATATTCGAAATACTGGAGTAATAAAATTGATATATCCATTTTCAAAATTTAGCAGTTATTTTGCACAGAATGGGTATGGTTAGAAAACACTTGAAAACACTGTGAAATCAAGAGGGTACTGAACATTTTTCAGCAGGATGGTGTACTTGTGTAGAAAGGGTGCATTTTGTGAAAATGCAACCTTTTATGTTGTGCAAGCACATCGCTCCAGGTCCTGAGGATACTTTATACAGCTCAAGTTCAATTTATATCAAGGTTCCCAGGTGATTTTGGGGCTTGGCTGCATGATGTACTAAATCTATGCTTCCTCATAAATTGCATCTATTTTCTTCACAAAGGGATATGATGATGGGATTGCTGTAACAACTAACATACAGCTTGTGCTCACTTTGAAAGCTGAAGTAATATAGCAGGAAGGTTGAAAAAATATTCAAGTGTCTGCTCAGCTAATACTATAGCAGTCAAAATATATTTTTTAAACATGAGATTTCCTCTTCATTTTCTTCTATAGCCTAACAACTCCATGTCTGTACAATTTTATACTTGGCAACAGAAAACCAGTTCTCCCAGTCCAAAGCTGAAACAAGTTACCATACTAGCTGAAGGAAGAGCTCCAACAGTTTCAAGGGTAAAATAAGCTGGAGTACAAGGGTTTGAGCACCAAAACTCTCACCAGAAATTGTTTCTGAATTCTCATCCTAAATAAGCCAAAATCCAAGACGTGGATGTACCACGAATACATGTGCGTGTTTACATGCAAAATTCCTTCTTAAACAATCTATGATCTCAAATGAAGAGGGACTGCTATATGTAAAAAGGTATCACTTGCAATATAGGAAGTTACAGGAGGTTAATACAGTATTACAAAAAAAAACAAAAAAAAGACCACTGTCATCAGTCATACTTCAATTCTAGGACTAAAGAAAAATTAAAGAGTTTTAGACAGCAGTGCAGCATGAAAGCAGTATGTTATCTCTTGGTAAATCTGAAAGGGTTTAATTCTTATGATACCTAGGAAATTTTTTCCAAGCTGAATTCCGAGACTTATTCGAGTCTTGGCCTTACAATGAGAGAAAATTTCCATTCTGTATTTTTAGCAAAAAAACATGATCTGGTATATACCATGAGCTGGTGTATGCTTTTTTCAATAAAATTATACTGAAACATGGTCTGAAAAACTAAGCTGATAGCACAAATAGAACTTATATTCAGAAAACCTATCAATTTTAAACTGGTCTTACCTATCATAGTAAGTATTCTTCTTTCCTATAACAGAATAAGCTCTTAGGCTGAAATTGGACTAAAGTAGTATTGAATTCTCAGCAAAACCAATGGCCACTAGAAATATTTTCATGGTTAAAAACAAAAGCAGATGCATGATAATCCTAAAATCAACAAATGGTGATTATCTTTATGAGATCAGTGCTGTACCATATGTCGGTGTGCTCTCTCTCCTTCCAGGACCACTTGTTCTTCCTTTCTCATACTCATAGCAGTACAAAACTGCATCTTCTTCAACCACATTAAAGCGTTTCCGATATTCCTGGTCCAGAAATGAGTTTGGAGATTCAGATCCTGTATGAACTGGTTTGCCCACTATATGTCTGCCAACATCGTCACAGGGGAGATTTCCCTTTTCATCCCTTTAGTTAAAAAGAAAAGTTTTTAATATATTGAGATAAGACATTGATTTTCTTATACTGTGAATGTTGCAATAAACATGGGCCTATGCCAGTATTCCATACACTGAAACAGATGAAATCCACCCCACATCAGGATCACACAGCATATATGCATATGCATGCATTTATATGCCAGTTACCTCACACTTTTCTGTTTGTTCAGTTCTTTACTGATCTATCCATCTCATTGATTTCTCTTGAAAAAAATTCTAGAAATAAAACTGAAGTGCAGTTGCTTTTTTATTTTTCTTGTTTTTTCTGGACTCTAGCTAACACTTTGTGACTTAGGGCAGAGGAATAATGTTGGCCTTACATTTTTATACCTGCATTTTTAAATACATCTAATACTTCAAAGACTTGGCTACATGGCATGCATCAGCAAACTCAATCTGATTCCTTACACTTTATCCCACATCAAGAAAAACCAGGCACAGAAGACATACAGACACCTGACATAGTTTTGCACAATCATTTCAGGTCTAGAAGTTGTACAGGTACATCTTTTTATTTTCACATATAGTGTGTAGCATCTGCTTATCAGCTGCTACCCCAGGACAGCACTCACTTTGCACTTTGTGTCAGATCCCCAGGATCTTTTTGCTTTCCTGCACCTCTGCCCCTCTCTTTGAAAATGGAAACTACTCAAAGGCACAAACAAGAGAGCAAGCTGTATTGGGTTAGGAGTCCTTTCTTGCACTAGATGAACCAGAGCTCTAGCAAACATGCTGTTAGAACTGCCTGGAGATGGCTGCAAAAGACCTGCTCAGACAGTTATTTCTGGGCAGAAAAATGTAGGTAGTCAAAAGAGAAGTAGGTATTCAAGAGGTAATCAAGAGACAAGCTGGGCCATATGCTCTTGTTGGAGTCCTTCAGCCCCTGTGAACTTCCATGTGAGTTCCAAGCTGGCCAGCATGCTGACACCTACTTCACCTGGCACCTTGAGACTCCATCTGAGGCCCAAACAAAGCCTCCTCATGGAACCCAGGCAGCCATGAGGATGAGAAAAGGCCATCCTGCCTCAGTGTGACAGTGCAGCATCACAAACTCCCACTGATCACTCCTTTGGCAAGTTGCATTCCCAGAGCAAGGATGGTGTTGGCTTAGTGAGGGAGGCTGGTGCAGCCCCAACAGGGCAGTGGGCTCTCCTCCTGTCACAGAGAGCCTTCCTGTGGTGACAGAGCTGGGGACCCCAGCAGGTAACATGATGGAGACTGACACAAAGCAGCCAGATGCTAATCGATGCTGCAGCCACCAGCAGGGGCTGGCACAAGGAAGGCAGCACAGCCTGACCTAGGGGGATCTTTACTGCAGTATGAACTACAGAGCCATCAGCAAACACCCTTTGTCACAGTCCTCTAGAGATCAGGGCTCCAGTTCTCATCCCCAAAGGTACCTGATAAACATGAGCAGGCACTAACATACAACCAGCACATGGAAAGTGTTGGTCCCTTTTTGCCATGCCATCCATGTGAGGATACGTCAGCAGCTGTGCTGTCTGTGGGTACCATCACCAAGGCTTTGGGTTTTACAATTTACATCAAAATATCAAGTCTTTTACTCTATTCCAGTAACAAAAGGAGGTTTATTTGTTTTTTTCCCTTTGGGATGGCAACAACAAACTGAGAAACAGATGTTGAGCAGTTTGATAATACCAAAAATACACACATGATTTAATATAGTTAATCATGGGCAAAAAACCTGATGAAATGCCCAAACAAATTATTCAGAAACACTGTACCTTACATGACAGGTGAAATCAAGAACAGTCCATCTGGATTAAGTTGATGAAAAAATTCAAATGTACAAAGCCTAATCTCTCTACAAGATTACAGCTTGTACTAATATGTATTATAAGATTTACTCTGAATTGGTCCAAACTACTGCATTATCATCATGATTTAAGAGATGTTATTAAAAATAATCAAAATTCATTTGGAAGATCTCAATTTCTAGAGCAGAACTCAAAAACTGAAGAGTAGTGAATGTTCACCAAAAATACTTTAAAAATGAGGATGCACTTCTTATAAAATAAAAATATTTTTGTGATGGTAAACATAATTAGAATCAGTACAAAGGTATAAGACAGTCTAGTTTCAAGAGCGCTAGACTATGCTTTGGTTGGGTTTTTCTTCCCCTCAGCTTTTTTTATGTTAATATTTAATTAGAATTAAAAACTTGGTTCTTTTCTGTAAATTTTCTGAAAACTATGCCCTTAAAATATTTATGTGAGTATAACAAAGACCTGTTATCAGGGAGGTAAAATATATATTCCATTCCTATGCATAATTCAAGTGTTATGACTGAGAATGTTCTCATTTAATTAAAAGAAAAAAACAGTTATAGTAAACTAGAGTATGTGTAAGTTCAACTGGGTTATACAAGTCACATTTGAAATGATTTTTTTTTTCTCTGAGAAATAGACACCAAGCCAGGTACAGATGAGGCAAGGATAAGGAAGGAACATGGACACAGATTAAGGCTTCACAAAAGGCTTCAAAAGTCAAAATCACACTTCTGCCCTGGAAGGTTTTTCATATCTCTGAAGAGTAAGAATTTACCATAGAATCTTAACTTCTCCTCCCTAGTAGTCAATTTAACTTACCATGTACCTCACTCTTGGACAAACCCCTGGAAAGTCCTGTCAGTATCAGATCATATATCTTATTAACTGGCTAGAGTGTTGTGGTCACCATTTGTTGTGGTCACCATTTGTTGTGGCGAGAATGCCAGCAAATCCTCTGGGAAGAAATGATGTCTGACTCCATTTCAGAAGGCTGTATCATTTATTTATTATACTATATTATAATACATTAATATACTATTTAAAGAGGACATACTAAAACTACATCCTAATTCTAACTACTGTATCTAACTACTTACTACTTGTGACCCTCTCTGAGAGAGAAGCCAGACACAGGTGGATTCGATTGGCCACCAGGGCCAAACAATCCACAGCAGAATGCAATGAGCTCATCATGCCAGGTAAACATTCTTCCACTGCATTCCACAAGGAGAAAACAAGGAACAGAAATAGAAATTGTTTTCTCTTCTGTGTCTCTCTATAATGACTTCCTGAGACACAGAAGATGTGAATACTACACTAGAGGAGTTGCTGATAAGAAAGTGTAAGAAAAACTCAGCTACAAGAAACTCAGGTACAAGAAAGAACATGCTGCCCTCAAAACCTTTCCAAGAAAGGTAACTAAAAGAAAAGCAAGAATTAATTTAAAAATATGTTAACTGGTGTCTTATGATTATGGAAGCTTTAGGAGTTCTGATTCCTCTTTAAATACAATCCTACACCTCTGGGTAGCCACTTCTTGTACTATTTGTAGGCCATAATCCTCTCAGAGTTTCAGGAATGCAACATCTGTGTAAATTACAGAATTATACTGAATTGTTTGTGGTTGTGTAAAGGTAGGTTAATGAACCTGCAGGGAGGATCTGCTGCTCTTCTGGCTCAGCAAGTCCAGAGAGCTGGGAGAGATGAAAATGCCCGTTCTAGGTGGCAGGTCAGAGCAGCAGCTATATTGACAAGGAACAGCACGGTCACTGCACAGTCTAGCAGAGTGGCCACACTAAAATACAAACCTGAAATTTGCTCTAATGCTATCTTATCAAATATATCTGAAAAAGAAAACTATGGCAGGACTAAACAGTGCTGCTGTTGAAGTTGAGAAGTTTCCTGCATTTAACTTAGACTCCCTTGCTGCATCATGATTACTGGGCAAGGGGACAAATACAAGCTCCTTTCCTCGTTACAGATTCAGGGTTTCAGGTAACCTTTGCTCTTCTGAATGAGGATGAGACTGGTGCAGTCAATTGATTATCCCATATTTGAGAAAACAGGGTACAGAACCTTCTTTTCTAAAGGCTACTGTCCATTTTGCAGACAAGATATTGATTTAGAATATTCTTGGTCTGATTCAACACATCTACCCTTAATAGCCAGTTTACCTGCAAAATACAGCATTAATACAGTATTATCTGCAGGGCAGACTAATAAATAGGTAAGAACAGAATGGTCAGTTACTTCACAAACATTTTTTATATCAAATAGTACTGTGAAATGATCTTTTTTACCTTGGAACATAAGGTTCTGTTGGAGGAGGGGGTATGTAAAGATCCTGAAGGGCAGAGCTGTCTCTTTTTGTAGGTGTGCTGATAGTGCTGGATGGAGTAGCAACACTGCTTGTAGGGCTTCTAGGAATAAGAGGCTGGTTCAAAAGAGAGAGAAAAATAATCAGAATTATCCTTCTATATTATACATTTTTATTTATAAAAGCCCAAACCAGAATATAGTTCAGAAAGCTAAAGAAGTAATTAGCAGTTCTAATGTTTTGTGTGCTTTTAAACTGACTAAAAAACCACTCATGCTAAGACAGATCTACAAATGGACATGTATTGTGCTCACAAAATTGACTCTTCTGATTACATCTTTTTCCCTTTAGCACAGCAAGTTTATTGCCAATGCCCATAACATTAGTGATCACTAGAGCTACTGGTGAAATCTTAATGAGTAAGTAACATACAGAATCCAGTTAATTCTTTAATTAAACTAACATGGTAAAGAAAAAGTCTAGTGTTTACAGCAAAAGGTGCACAAGTAGGCGTTAAATTGAATGTCAAGTCCTCCCATCTGCTCTACAGCTTAAGAATTAACTGTAAAAGCTTCAGTTTATGCCTGCAGATGCTGTTAAATCAGGTACTGCATCCTCAGAGCACACATGCTATGAGAGAATCAACTGGAGATTATTTTTCTTATTCATTCCCCTGGGCACACTCTTCACAAAATAACATTTACTCACAGGTAAATAAACTGTACCCTCCTTGCAAAATAATCATGCGCTCTAGCTATCATTCCAGTTCAGATAGGATCCTTCATCTTAATCACATTTTCTCACAAGATTTTCTAAGTCTCTACACAGATTTAGAAAAATCAAATGAGAAGAAAAGTTTGATTGTTGTAGTCTGCTTAATAACATGCCCGTCTAAAAACAAAAACCTTGTGTGGCTAGGTCTGTGTGATAGATAAACTCAAGCAGAAGAAAAAGAAAGAGCAGAACAGCAAGTACAAGAGTATCTTCATACTCTCTAAAAAGAATCTAATATTAAAATATACTGAGTTTTGCTTTGAAAGAGTTTTTTTCTCCTCCATCTTTTTGGAAGTTTACTCCTTGAAGAAAGAAATGCTGGGATTGAAGAGAGTTCACTATACCTACAATTTCTGACCTTAGTAACTACTTGAAGACACAAACATTTCACATTGTACTGATGGCAGAGAAGCTCTAAATGTGGACTGAATGGATGCACAGGAAGATCCTTCTCCCAGCACTATTACCAACACTTTATGACAGCCCAAAAGGGCATTCCTGTGCAGAATAATCAGTTCTTGTTTTCTAGATTTTAATCTTGACACTGTAGCAGAAAATCCAAGAAGTTTAAAGCAGGAACATTGCCAGAATGTTGGTCTTTCCTCAGCTCCTGACAACTGATAAAAATCTATGCCTATCAAGCCAAGGCCCCACCACTGTGTTACTTTTTTTACAATCTGTATGCAGGAACAATGAACATCACTTAGGAAACTTCATCCCTTAGCCAGTTTACTGCCTTGTTTTAGGAACAGAGCTGTGTTAGGTGCTATGTAGCTCTAACATAATAAAATGTGTGCTTAAAATTTGCTTGTTAAAACTTTGCAAGTCCACCTTTAGAGCAACATCTATAAACCGAAACAAGTTTCCTGGCTGTAAATATTCA
The DNA here is from genome assembly GCA_013400855.1 of Buphagus erythrorhynchus. NCBI lineage: Eukaryota > Metazoa > Chordata > Aves > Passeriformes > Sturnidae > Buphagus > Buphagus erythrorhynchus. The sequence continues at coordinate 15,856 of VZTT01007468.1, forward strand.
AAATCTGTCTCCTATACACAGTGATACTGCTTAACTCTTTTTGCTCATTAGAGTTAATGTGAGTATTCTACAGCCAGGCCAAAGAAAGACTGCCAGCATTTACAGGAAGAAAGGGAGAAAGACACACACAAAAAACCAGACAGGTAGAAGACTTTACAACCACTAAAAACAAGACAAGTCTCCAAAAATAAGAATAAAATTGGTGGCAAAAACAGGTTAAAAAACCAACCTAAAACAATCAAAAAAACCCCTAAACAGCCCCCCTCCCTCTTTCAGAGAAAAAAAATATTATCCTTTAAATTTTCATCTGTAACACTGTAGCCATAGATGTCTTAGAACCACTCACTAATACATCAGTGTTTGTTACTTTCTGACACCTAACACTTCTATAACAACAACACTTTGTGGCTTGCTGAGTAGCCTGTTGAATTAATTTTCATTGTAAGCCAAGAGGATTTTGTGACCTAGATCCTGTTTACATTTGTTAAGCCCAAGCTGTTTGCTCATGGCTCATACCAGCAGAAGCTCTGAGAGGAGGTCAAACTGTGCAGATGGGTTTGCTCTTCTCCATTCAGAGGAAGAAGACAAACCTTTACTTTACCTGCATGAAAAGGGAGGTAAGAGGAAAAGGGGACTTAGAGACTGTGGCAGGCAATATGAGTTTATGGTTTATGTTGCATAGGGAAAATCATGCTCAAGCATAAGAATGTTCTGGACTTAAAAGAATTTGATGTGCCTCTGGGGATCCTGACAAGCTGCTGGAGGGCTAGAGGACAAAGGGAATTCATTTCCCTTGTATTACAGCCTAGAATACCTGGATGCAACTATTTAAATTCTAATGATATTGCTCTAATTTCTGAGGGGGCAAAAAAATAGCTGAAGTCTGAGGAATCTGTTTGGTATAACACACAGTCCTGACATACACGTCAGTTTGTCCTCCAGGCAATTTGCTGGTTGATCCTGGAAATCAGTTTGGGTTTGTACATCTTTGACAAATGCATATTTTGGTTTATCTTTTAGCACAGGAAGGTGGTTAAACCAGTGAGTGCAATAGGAAGAAATGGTACTCAGTCTAACACAGAAAGCCACAAGCTATCCAACTTACTGAAGGTCACTGGTTCCCTGTCAGATACTGTCAGAGGTGCAGACAGTGTAACTGTGGACACTGAATGCCTGTGGCTCCTCACAGGACAGCAAAGCAAATTCACCTTCCCAGGGCACCTGGAGCTCCCAAGGGGACAGAAATCGTAATCCAATCCAACCCAGGCAGAGGCACGATCCTGTAGGATCGTCAC
>VZTT01007468.1:22325-35386 GCA_013400855.1 Buphagus erythrorhynchus
ATTAACTCTGGGATGACAGCACATTTGTAATGTTCTCAAATATTTCAAGATCTCCTGATATGGGAAAACAAGTTACCATAACCTCCCTTGCTTGCGAAGTTGGTGTTAAGCACTGCTTTCCTTTATGATTTTTTTTGGTATTTGCTATGACTTTCCTCCCTCTCCTCTCACATTACATCCCAAGCTTTATTAAAGAATAGTCCTTTTATGTGAATCAGGAACATAAGAAATTTCAGACCNCTGTTGTTTCTCACACTAAAATTATAAATTACAACAGACACACATATGGCCACTGCACACAAAAGCGCTGAATGAGGTTCTGGTCTTATCCTGGTGTCATGTTTGATAAAACCAGCATAATATCATCATGATAACAGAATTATATCTGCAATGTTTAACAGTATCTCTATTTGTGCTCATATTAACCTTGAAAATATCCATATTTTTCATGTTAACAGCAAGAAGCAACCCTCCCACCCCCAATACTCCCATTGCCCCCCATTCCCCAAATCTGTAAGATTACAGAAGATCACTATCTAGGCTCAATGTCATCCAGTACAGATAATCTACATCCCAGCTAGTCCAGATTCCCTTTATCATCAAATTCAGAGAAAGAGGCATATGCAGTGGAAAATTCACCATATCCTAAGGTAGATCAGTCAAAAGCAGGCTAAATGAATGAATCAGTAATTACTAATGCATGTCTGCTGGCCAAAGGGAGTGTAAATGAGAAACCTGAATGACATGTAGATATTTACATAGCAGATCTAAAGTTAGATCAGTTGAGTAAGACCCAAGTACCTGACAAACTTTTGATGTGAGGTCTGCAACATAATTATTCTAGTAAAAAATGATAAAGTGAAGCAAAATGCAGTATTTAGGTACATGGCCCAATTCATCTGAAGACATACCAAACTCACAATTCAGTCTGAAAGCATTTGACCCCATTTAAAGCAATTATGTGTCTTTTACATTTGTATTTATATTCTCACTAAAGCTATGGAAATAGTGCAGCCTTCAAGTATAGACATTCACACACTCATTTCATGCATCCAGATTTGCAATTTTATCTTCAGATACTAATTTCTGGTTGAAAGTTTTTGTCACGTGTATTCAGCTCTTTATATCTGAAAGTCCAAAATATCTCAATCATTTAAGAACCTAGTTTCAAAGACTATGATGCATTTTACCATTATAATATATATTCATACACACACACATATATATACACACACACATATGAAAGAAGTTCTTTATGGCATTAGCTTTTTATGTATCTCCTAACATTTCAAATAGCATAAGACCACAGATAATGGCAGTGGCATTTCCATATCCCATTTTCCTTTTGTCCAGACTTTGCAGAGGTCTTTTCGCTTTCATATGTACTTAATTTTTAATCAGAATTTTTAGTGTGGTAATAGAAATGTCCCAAAGAATGCACTCTTTATGCAAACAAAATAAATTTCTAAACAGTATTCTGTCTGAACTGAATGGAAAAATGGATTATTTGTTGGTTCCATCAGTTAGTTACATGCCTTCATCAGTCTGAATGTAACTTTTATTTCCTAGAGTAATCCATCACAGTGACATTTTATCCTAGAGTTAAACATGAAAGCTTTAATGAAACCATTCCATGGCTTTCAGCATGTTGCAGGCTTACTAAAATTAAGTGCCCAGCCAGGCATCCTGTACTATGCTTTCTTATGTGCAAGCCTTCGATCTCAAGGACAACTTTGACTCAAGTACAGCTTTATTTACATGAGGAAATTTTGATGGTCAAGTGGATTATTGAATACAACCATCTCATAAATTTTCCTATAACTCCATCAGTAATCAAACTGAGAACTCAAACATTTTTGTCCCCTCTTTTTTGAGGTTATACTGTACTGAGATCTTCACAAGAAATCAAGCTAAAATTTATCAGTTTGTGAAGCATGTTTGTCTCTCCTTAGCTAGAAAAAAATTATCTGAGGCTACTTTTCTGCATTGTAGAACACTGGGATGATTACTTCTTAACTTTGAAAAGTTCTAACAGGTTTCATTTCAATTAAGCCTATGAGAACAAATCGCAGAGAAATAATTTCAGAAACAATTTTTCAAAGTATACAAGAGTAAATCTATATGCTGCTGAGGATGAAGCACAATAAAGCATCACTGAGATAATCTATAGTTAAAATGATGGTGTATGACTTATGATTAAGCTTCATTACCTGCAGAGCAAGGGGCTTCCATCTCATATTTTTCAGTAAAGCTGGTGCTGAGGTAAGCATGCTCTGAGGTCGCTTTTTCAAAGTTAAGATAACACCACTCGGATCCTCTCGTAGTGCATTCACCAAATTTTTCAACTGCCACCCCACCTGGTAACCAGTAAAATCATTACAATAAAATTGAGGTACATTATTCAATATGTAATGTTCCCTTTTTAAATAAGATTAATAAATAACATAAAGGAGTGTATATATACCATAAAGGAGATTAACTCTAGAAATGTCAAAACTTAATTACTGCATAAACATCACACAAACTAAAATAATTATTATAATGCATTAAGATGTATATGCATAATTTCAGGTTTTAGAATTAATAAACTACAAGAACTTCACTGCAAATGCACAATTAAATCTCAAGGTGTTTTCAAACTTAGCTCTGGTACACAGACTTTAGAAACTAGAAAGTTAAAAAGCCTTGGCTTTTGCATTGACAGTTCATTTCAAAACTGAGCATTTTGTACTTGGTGGTTTCTATTCAAAGTCCACTAACCACACGTAGTCACACACTACTACTCCTAGCAACTTATGCAAGTACAAACCAGTTCAGGAAAACCTGCTCTTCCCACTGCTATAAAAATGAAGTCAGAATCACAAGGCCTTTTTTAAAATAGTGCTTCTTTCATGATGATTTCAGAAACAAATACAGTAAATCAATGACAGAAATGTAGTCCAGTCACTACATATTAGCCCAAAATAAAACTTTACTAATTTAATTACAGAATATTGAAATATTCCAAAATTAAAATCTTGAATAAAATTGAAAGCAACAAGTTTCTATTTATAAATGCAAGATAGAACTTTCTGAATAATTTATTTTGCATTTTTTGAAAAAGTACTTCAAATACTAAACCATTTTAAGTCATGTCAGTGCTTTTAAATCTGAATAAGGCCTGACAACAAGGTACCTATTGTGAAATGCTTTAGGATAGTAGAAGTATGGTTTTTCAAGTTTGGCACCTAGACTGGCAATATACAGAATCATGTATCTCTTCAAAATCTTGGCCTGTAGACTCAGAAAGTGATTATTTCTGTAAATTTGACAGCTCCTCTACCTCTTTTTGCTCTGTCCCCCCAAGCATGCCCCGCTAAACAAACAAGTAAATTTTCCTAATTTGTAAATGATTACAGTTATGAATATTTTCTTTCTTTTACAATTTGTACAAGAACATGTCAAGAAGAAAATTACCCAGCTAAGAGGAAAAACAAAAACCTAGAACTCTGAAGTGATAAGGTTACTTTACATCACATCAATACATCTGAAAAATCAAATCGGCAGTGTGAACAAAGAGCACAGATGTTCCTCATCATTGATAGGGTGCAATATGACACAAACATATGTTTGCAATATGACACAAACCTATGCTTAAGCAAGATAATCACGTGCATGTTGCTGCTACTTATTTTGTACCTTATTCCCTGTTACACCAAGCCTCACTGTGGTTAGTATCACTTATTTTAAGAACTGCTTCTCCCAAACAAGCACCCACTTGGCACCTACTTGAGCCAACACTAATTTTACCAACCCTGAATCACAGACGTGGCTCAAATCCCATCACCCTTTCTTCAGCTCCTGTTAACCTACCTGTCCCTGTTCCCACCACAGCAAAGCTCATTATATTCAGGATGCACTTCTACAGTAAGATTATTGTATGCAAAGAAAAAGGGTATCAATAATATGCATCTTTATAGAGTATTTTTCAGCTTTCATAGAAGACTCCAAGCATGCTGAAATCCTTGAGTCCCCTGAGCTAGGCATATGGCTATTATATTTTGAATGAGATGAAACATTAAATTAACCAATTCCATCTCAATTCCCACATCCTACTGAAGTTTCCATTGTGTTTCAACAGCATTTAAACAAAAACATCTTCAAACTCAAGCTTTGTGTGCAAAGACATTACAATTTTGTAAAAAAATAACTTGCTATTTACAATACTGTTTTCTTACTTTTAGAGACTTCTGCAACTTGCTTAGAAGCAATATATTCCCCACAGTTACATAATGTCACTGTGGGTATATGCAAGGTTTCCTTTGCTATCCGAAAGAAGGAATTATTGGCGTACAGTTCATGTAGGCTATCTCTGTACCTAAGGTACTGCACACTGCAATTCCCAAATGCAAGAACTGAAGAGGGATTTGTGGAGCAGAATCCTTCTGCTGCACAAATCAGCACAGGGAGCCTTGAGGAGAACATGATTTGACCTCAGTTCTGGAGTCAGGATGTAAAGTTCTTCCCATGTAAGTTGGTAGGACACTGCATGCGAAAACTGTACTTTAAAGCCATCTGTTTCTCACTGAAATAGCCAGAGGAATATAAATAAAACTGGGGCTTCTCAGTTATACTAGCATTAAAAAAATTATTTTAAATGCACTTTCATACTTTGCAGAGATAAACTGTCTCGTGTACTTGAAATACGCCTTACATTGCAATAAATGGGAGATTATCTAGTCTCTTTATAAGAGTTAGAGGGATTAAAGAAAAAAATCACTTCAAAGCACTAAATCTGATGTATTTAACTTAGAAGCTCATGAATAAAAACAATTTAACTTAATTTTTCACAGTGAAATTCTGAATTTACTATAAATTTCAAATGAAGTTCATCCTTTGCTTTTATCTAGTTCACTGACAAAAATTTTGTGGCTCTTCAGACAGGCCTTGATGGCTTCTCGCAATCTGAACAAAAAGTACTAAATTGGCCTAAGAGAAACAAGTCACATAAGAGGCAGTCAACAATCAATTGAAGGAAACTGATGTCCACATAGGAGGCCATGTTTTTCAGTTCCAATGTAGTTCAGATCCTCTCAAAATTCATTTTGACACGGACAAAAAAAATTTATTTGAGGATGTCAGGATGGAAAGAGGAAAAAGCAGGGACTATATATGGGACTGAAAACTTCTTCAGAAATCCACTTCAGTGACACATAACCTACCCTTTAAGTGTAATTTGGTTTTATTCTCTCTAACATCTCCTTTCTCATCACCACAGTTAAAAATTTGCAACTTCTAATCATCAAGTTTTTTGGGCAGAATTTTCAAAGTTCCTATCATATCCTTTATCCTGCCCATGTACTGCGAAAAAGCACAGTAACAAGATAGTTTTGACACTGGTTTGAAAATTCAAAATACATGCAAGAGGACTATATTAGCAGACAACTTTACTTATAGCAAAATAACTTGAGCAATTAATTTCAAAAATAGTGCACTATGCTGAAAGGTGGCCATTTTTAACAGCCAAGGAAGTTACCGTTGCTTGCTTTATATTACCTTTTTTTTTTTTTTTTAATTAGAGTTGGGATTAAAAGCATGAGAGATGGAATTTTGTGTTCGGACTTAGTTATTCATTAATTTTTATTTATAGTATAGTGAGTGCTACAGTACTTTTAGTTAACAAGTTAAAAATGAAGAAATGGCAATGTATTTTGTTTGTTACAAGGTTTTTCAAGGCCTAATTGTTCAATTAAAACCTAACACTTAAATCATTTTTACTTTTGACTTAATGATCAAATACCTGTGACTCGCAGTGTCGCATTTTTTTATTTAATCAGAAAATACTACTTAAACCTAAGAAGAAGAAGGTGAAGAAAGAAAGAAACTTTTGCCTTAAAGCTTCTATTTTGCTTTTTACTTACTACTATATTCCAAAACTCCAAATTCCAAACTCTTCGCTATGTGATATTACACAGTTTTATTTAAATTACACACTAGTGGTTTTAGCTTTATAATTTAATTTTGCAAGCCTTTTCCAAGGCTTCAGGTCAAAACCAGTCTTCTTTTGGGGGGGTCAGTGCTTGACAGCACAGAAAGTTCAAAACTTCCTGTTTCCAGGGTTCCAACAGCTTTAAATAAAGTTGCCTTGTTAAACTCGTGCCACCTAGAAGCAGCAGTCAGGAGAAGAGTCTTTGATGGCAGCCTAAGGCCAGTGCTGGCTTTGGCTGCCCACGCCTGAATCCCTGTGGCTGCCTGAGCAGCTCAGGGCCACTGCAGGAAGGGACCAGGGCAGCACCTGGTGCCCTCCAGGGTCATGGTGAGCTGGTCTTGCCAACACTGCAGGCTCCTCCAGCAGGTAAGGGAGGGACAGAAGGGGACATTGCAGACTCCTCCAGCAGGTAAGGGAGGGACAGAAGGGGACATTGCAGACTCCTCCAGCAGGTAAGGGAGGGACGGGAGGGGACATTGCAGACTCCTCCAGCAGGTAAGGGAGGGACAGAAGGGGTAACCCACACCTAAGGAGCGATGGCCCAAGGCCAGACCAACAGCACTGCTGGGGCAGCACGGGCAGGGGCTCCCAAAGGAGAGGGGACAGACACAGACCTGCACAGGGGGTGCCCACAGCACCAGCATCAGGCCACCTGCACATGTCCCATGCACTCCAGCACTACATGGCCAGAGGCTGTGGCCAGGCTGGGAAGCCTCACCAGTGCTCCAGAGACACTCAGGGACACCCAGGTTGCTCCAGCAGCGCAGGTCTGGCACATGGCAGCCCTGCACAGCCCTGACACATCCTCATCTCCCTGCCAAGCACCCACTACCCCAAACTGCAGGAAGCTTTAGCACAGGGTGCTGTTAAAGGTCCCCATCCACCACCTTAAAAAAAAACATGCTTCTGAGCAAGTTGAGGTCCATTTTAAAAGATCTCTATGTTTCTTCGGCTTTCAGCAAGTGCATCTGGATGACAATATTACAACAACCTGAAATTAAACTTTTGAATTCCTGTACTAAATTGTCAAGAATTTAACTTTTAAATAATTGAATGTTGTTCCTAAATAGTTACCTTTTTACCCAGATAAATCTACTGCCCCCCTTATGATAAGCTTAGAAGATTGGCAATAATCTTGCTTTTTCTGAAAGTAAGCATCACCATTCATTGAATCTTTTTTTGACATAGCTGCACTCATGACAGTATTCCCAAACTCCTGTGCTCATTCATGAGTACTGCTGTATGTTATGATCCAGAATGAAGATCTGTAAACTATTAACATGCAGGCAGCTCAAATACAATTGGATGGCCCTACACCACCTATTTTTAGGATGCTATGAAATAACCTACAGTTTGAAAAATCTAGGACTTGTACTCCTGGAGAACAGCCACTTCATTTAAAAGCAGCGTGCAAACCCAAAACACAGTGAAACTACATCATTGAGAGGATAGAACAACAGTCAAATGGTAAACAGAACAGAGTTCATATTTTTACAGGCATCATTCTATTCTAAGGGTGACCAGAGTCCCATGAAAGTTAATGAAAGCTTTCTGCATCCATGAAAAGAAAACTGTTATTTTTTCCCATTACTTTAATTATTTCCTGACTTGCACATTTTGAAAAGGTAAAACTAGTAATATCTTTACACTTTTGACGGAAAAATAACACCTGGCTGCTAAATACAATCTGCTAAGCCATTTCCTAACTATGTGAATACACAAAATCCACTCAAGTGTCTAATTTTAAAAAGTTGGTGGACTGGGAAGATAACCAAAATCCTTTTTCTTTCGATGTTGCCTGTAATTAGTTGCATATACTCAGAGTACTTTAATTATCAACATTTCAGGCTTCAAGCTTTTACTCATTTTTCAGCCAAAAATACCTGAACAATTTCTAGAAGGGAAAGTTTATTCATCTTAAGAAATGGGGTTTTTTAAGAACTTCCATATTGAACACCATCTTGCTTTTCATGAAAAACAATAGTGCATAAGAAAAAAAACCCCAACACTGCACTTCAAACAACTATCAAACATAGCATGTTATTAAGCAATTCAGAATCTGACAAGAAATGTAACAGCGTCATGCTGCTAAATTAACGACTGATTTCCATGAACACTGGCCAGAAATAAGGACAGCCAGCTGCCAGCCCCATGAAACAAATGTTAGTAGCAAATATCTTCTTCCCTTCCCCCAGCTGCAGATGCCTGAAAAGGCAAAAAATTAATGGAAAGCCATAGGTCTTCTGTCTCCAGAAAATATAAGTGGTGAGGAAACCTCAAAAGGATGTTTACAGCACAGACTACCACAGAGATGAAAGCTGTATCTGTATGCAGTAGGGGAAGCAGTGTCAGGAGCAGGAGATGCCTTTTCAGGGATTTATTCAGGTTCTTAAGCTAGCATGGTAATAGCATCCACACTTGCATAATGGTTTCTCCCAAAGAAGAGAGGTTAATAATATTGTGATTGCACAGGCTGCAATTCTAATTAGAGAATATCTTGGCTATATTATTTAAATCAATGCAATTTTAATTCAATGTTAAAAGTCAGTTTTGTGCATCCTTAGAATGTCTCTGATCACACTGCACTGTATCATTGCCCCAAGTCACAACAACACAGTTTGTATGTAAAGTGCATTGGAAAAAACCCACATCTTTTACTTGAATAATTCCTGATATTTCACTGAAACTTTTGCTTACTTCCACCAAACCATAAAATAAGTGATTTTTAAAATTCATTTTTGGCTATGTACACTAAAGATCACAATTAAGGACTTCCCCAAGAATAAACTAAGTTAGGGTCCAATTTGAGAGTTGAGTGCAGAAATCACTACCTCTCATTAAGCTAAACACATTTCCTTGTCAGAAAATGTATCTGACCCAGAGTTTAACTTCTGCAAAGTACACCAAAGTACCATAATTCAACAAACTTGATAATATTAGTAACATGACAACAAGAGCACCTCAGTATAGGACTCAATCATTTGTATTATCCATGGGGGAATTAAAACTTGATTTATCCAGGAACAGAGAATCAGTTCTGTATTGAAGCTTGGACACTGTTTAATAGCAATGCTTACCTTTCATTTTGTACTGATACAATCAACCTTCAGCTCAGAGCTACCCCATTGTTTTGCTTTTGAGTCATTGCTAGCACAACATCCTAGAACAAATAAATGAGCATATTTGTTGGAAGAGCAAAGACTCCAACTTTATGGGTTTGATTATATATTTTATAGACATAAAGGTCAGTTACTAGGTACGGTTTCTGAGGAAAAAGGGTCTCATTTCCCCATTTTAGGGTATGGCTTTAAAAAAATGGGATTGATTCCAGTCCACTCAGATTTGGTGTACCTCTGAAATTCAAAGCATTTTCCTTCACTTGTGTACCTGCAGTGACTGGCTGTCTGCAGTGTGGTAATTATAAGGCATGTCTCTTCAACCAGGAGTACAGATAACCAAACAAGACAACTACAGGCAATTTTGAAGGTATTCACTCAACCCTCCATCTAGTTTCAGAACATATCTCTCAGCATTATTTATCCTCAGAGGGACTAAACTCAATCTTTCAAATACCATGATGGTGTCTCAAGCACCAAGACCTGCATAACTTCCATGGGAGAAAAGTACTGATGGGACTATGCAAACCCCAATTATACAACAGACAAGAAACCATTAGGTCCTTGCACTGGGATATAGGAAATGAGGGTTCTGATCCCAATTCCCTATGACCACTTTTTTGTGCAATATAAATGCAATACAAACTAACACACACTGCAGAGACCAGGGTCTGAGAGCCACGTTGTGATGAGCAGGACCTACCCCTTTCTTCACAAAGGACACAGAAATTAAACTCTTATGAACAAAAGTGTTGTCACCAGAGTCCTTTCTTGGCCTCATTTTCAAAAGCTTCCAGGGAATATATGGAGAGCCCAGGTGCCTATGCATTTCAGCAGGGTTTCTGCAAAGGACAGTATCTCCCCAGCCTAAAAAGAGACATTTCAGCATCCTTGGGTGGCCTTGGGTGAGTGCTAAGAAAATTCAAGTGCTGATAAATATCTAAGCAGGCACAGAGAGCTAGTGGCATGAGCTGGAGGCTCAGGCAGGATTTAGGCAGACTGGGTCACACCCTGGTTTCTCACAGATTAAGCTGCAGTATGGATTTGGATAGCTTTCCCTTCCTCAGGGGAGAGGAATAGCCAAATTCTCCACATTTCATGCAGCATAAGGCATGTGCTCCACAGAAGTGACCCTGCAGTATTAACCCCCAGCCACATTTGCCTCACAGGAATTCATTTTTGTGGCCCTGTGCTTCATCTCACAATGGGAATTTCACTTATGTGTGTGTGCATTGCACAGCCTTATATTTAAATTCCCCAAATGCTTGTCCTGGAATTAAAACAATAAATAGATGTAAACTTACATGCATACACATGTATTTTTTTTCAGATTAGATTTACATTATCAAAATCTAGTATTTTAGAATGATTCCAGTGAGTCAGTAATTCCAACAGTCTTTGACCCCTGCCCAGCTTTTCAGTGTAAAAATAAACTACTTGAGATCTCCAGCTGCCCTGCAGCTAAACAGTGCTGTTACCCTCGAAGCAGATGTTTCTTGAGACTGAATTCATAGAGTGAAAATAAATTAAGATGCGTACAAAGAAATTGTAAAAAAAAAAAAAATCCTTAAGGTCACTAATGACCAAGCAAACAAAAAAAAAAATTCAAATCCAAAATAAGCCTGTAAGTGAGCTGAAAACTTGTACAGCAACACTTAGCTAAAAGAAGGACAAGGATATGGAGTTAAAAGAAATTGTCATAAAAAAGCAGAAAATATTTAGTCCTGACAGAGCTTTTCTTTTTTTTTCCATCTTATTTCTACTAAAATAATCAGCCTTAGACTATGTACTCTGTTCAAGCTACTGTGTTGTTTTAATCCCAGTACTGAGTTTTTTTAAATAAAAAATTACCTATTCAGAGTACATCTACTCAAATCATAGAATTTCCCTTGCTTTAACTTTTCCTCCCATGTGACACAGAATGAACTTGCTTTTTTTACTGTTTTGATCTATTTTTACAACCATCACTATCTTACACTTCCTCACAGTTACCTCCTAATTTCATCAGAATAAAACAAGAGATTACGCAGCAGAAGATCAGGCTGGAACCTGAAGATCAGCTGTGTCATGTACACAGCTGCTACCTGCACAAAGCACAGAAGTATTCAAAATTATTCCAACCTTACTCACATGTGGTCCAGGCTGTGCACAACTGTAATGTCAGTTGTGTTAATATGCACAACATTGAAGGCATCTCTCCTTAAGCTTTCATAATCTTTTCTACAGTGTACTTCAATTTTCAGCAACCTCAGTTAAAAGGAAATTATAAGCAGCAGAATAATACCTGCCTTCTTTTCCAAACACACATACCTGAACATACACTAACAGTAAGCCTTTTTAACCTGTTCTTATGAGACAAAAAGAGTTATATAATCTGTGTTCTGTTCTAACAGGCATCAAAAAAGTTAACAATAGAAAACTCTAATTCTACTTAATATCTGCTACATGGCATTAGAAATATACTCTAATTATATATTCTGAAATAACCATTTTAACAGCAGAATTTACAGTATTCTCACTATAGGGAACATAATGTTAAAATTTTAATTTAAACTGCTGCACATACAAATTGTACCAAGATTTGTAGCCAGTAGCAACTACTGAGAACTTGAAAATAATTTTTATCAGGAATATATGCAAAAACATTTTGGTAGCATATTGTCTTTCAATATTTATGTTGAAAATATTACTATCATTTACAGCACCACTTAGAGGATTTTTTTCTATGGAAATGCCACCATGTGGGGGAAAAAAGCAAAACAGAAAAAACCCTCTAAAAAATAAAATCATTAAAATACATCATCTTCCAATGTGTTCTGTGCAGAAAGATGAATTTATCAATTAGGTCACAAAAATATTCCACACAATACTGCAGCACTTTTTAGCAAACACATCCTCAGGAGTGTAGTCCTAAGTATAGCTTGCATAAAAATACTAGACTTGGATATGGACTCAGAAACATGGCTATTTCCAGTGGTGACACTATGAAGGCCCACCAGTGACACTCACAGAAAAAGTCACCTGGTGTCTGCTGAGGACCTCTTATTACAATTACACTGCTTTCAAAAGATACCTTGGTGCCTAAAAGTCAGCCCAGGTGAGTATTCCCAAATGGCAGCAGTACCGAGCAGTCTATGTCCTCAATTACAAAGAACTTTTTCCCCCAAAAGAAAAATAATCTAAGTACTCAATATGAATGTGGTCTGCTGAATGTTGTTCCTGTATGTTCATATACTCACACAAGTACCAGGGCTCAATAGCAGTAGAGTTGTCCATTCTGGGGTACAGGCAGGACAGAATAAAAAAAATCTGGTTTGGAGTGAGCTGTAGGACACAGCAAGTGGCATTTGGTGAGCAAGACCACCATCAGCTAGCAGGGAATATTGAGAAATGCAGGGTATGGGTACTGAAGCCATGTCCCAGTCATATGAGATGATGAGCATCTCCTGTTGCACCAACTTCTTGAAAGAACTTCCTGAAAGGACTTGTACAGCAATGTCAACCTTTCAGTGCTTGACTGTTCACAGCTCCACCAGTTCCATACCAACCCCACAGATGAGGCTTAGCATGCCCAGCACATATTCTAGTGCACTGAACTGCAGCAGAGGGTTGGGATCAGCTGCTCTGCAGCACAGAACCAAGAGCACAGTGAATGTGAGATGCCAGTGCCCAGGCTACAGGAACAAATGTGCCACTCACAAAGCCAGAGGCAATAAGGAACAGTTCCCATAACTATTTGTGATTTATGAATGACACTGACAGTCTTCCCTTTCCATTCTTGGGCACAGTCAACCAGGTTTAATGCTTTCAGCTAAGACAAGCAGGTTGACTTAAAGTAGACATAGTTTAGTTGTGTTATCATCTAGGAGGCAGGTAGCTGCTGAATGGCAGCAGTGGCTTTCTGCTGCAGCTGCAGCTCCACTGGAATGTGACACAGGTGTGCTTACATGTGAAAATTTAATAAGGAAAATTATTTA
>VZTT01007469.1:0-10603 GCA_013400855.1 Buphagus erythrorhynchus
CAGCTGGTGCAGGGTCTCCAGTGTCACCACAGAGCTGTTGGTGCTGGGGTCGCTCCCTTCCGACCTCTTGCTCAGCTTCCGTTTGTCCACAAAAATTGTGAGTGACTCCTCTCCTGGGCAGGGAGACAGAAACCCCAACAGGCATCAGCAATGTGCAGCAGTACGGAGAGATTTTGGAGATGTTCAATTTGAAGCACATACTAAATATGTTTATTTGCAAGGTCACTTCATACGTTCATTTTGTAGTGCTCTATGTAAGCATAAAAGAAAATGAAACCAGTGTAATACTTGAGATGCTTGGTTCCTTCTCTCATAACATCTATCACAGCTGATTTTAGAAGAAAGATACCTTATTACACCTTGTTATGAGCAACCATGTGCTTTCCAATCAATTCAGCAGTGCCTGAAATCTTACAGAGCATTTGCCTTGAACCAAATTTCTGTAACTGAAAAATATGGGGGTTTCAGAAAGTTGCTGTTTTTCCAAAAGAAAATAGAAGCGCTGGCAACTTGTGTTGTGGATTTCTCACTTCTTGTCTTTTTATAGAGACGTGGATAAATACTGTTGAATGCTGTAAGATTATTGAAACCCAAAAATCTGACTTGCTTAACTGAGTGAGCTTTTAGGAACATTTCCATAACACACCTAGTGATACTCTCAAATTTTCCATGTCTATCATCTAGTTAATGGATATCTTCTCCTGTGTTTCAGGCTAAGAAAGAAATAATTCATTTAGTAAAGTGCTTAGGCAAAACCCTTTACATGACAAAACAAACTGGAAAAGTAATTTCTGGACCCATTATTTTCTTCTGTGCAATTTATGTCCAAAATAAATTGGACAGAAGATAATCTCCTCACACTCTGAGCGTGTGTTTGGTAACATGTATTCTTCAGCATTTAGCTCAACAATTGATTAATAATGTCATTATACCTGGATTTTAGGTGCTGAACAACTCCACTGAGTGCCTTTTCCTAGTTCCTGAAAAGGAAGTTACCCTGCTAAGGTCTGAATTGCCACTTGTGCTACTTTCACTGCTCACCCATCTGCTGCAGTGGCACTGTGCCTGTGCAGAGAGGATGGAATGCCAACTTCAGATGGGTTTATGTGCCAAAAAGTAATAGCTGTAGGATAAAAATCTAGGATGAAAACATGACATCATCCTTAAAGGGAGCTAATCTTGATGGTGAGCAATGCTAAGTGAGAACACGTGCCTCTGAGCAGGAGATCACATTTTGACTTGCAAAATTTGTCTTTGGTTAACAAAAGCACACTCCTTGTTCCCCAGTGTACATTGTTTCCCAATCTCTCAGAAATTCAGAGGACAGTCAAGCCCTTCAGACTTTACACAGGCAAAAATGGCATTATACAGGAGCTTTTCATCTAATTAGACCTGCAGGATTTGTCCAGACTATTCCTTTTGTCCTGGAAGGAACAGGTGGCTGTTCCAGCTGGAGCTTACCTCAGTTTCCACCACTACATTTATGCTTCTCCTCCTACAGTCTCCTAATGGGTCATTATTTTGTGCATGAAATCATCAATGCAGGGATTAATTGCCTGAAGCTCCAGAGGACCAGGAATTAACACAGCCTCCTTAAGTACCAGGATTTCCCCACCCAATTATTTAATCTTTCTGCTGTAATATGTAGACAAAGGTTCACAACTTGTGGTGAGGAAGGAAGTGGGAAAGCACAGCAAACTCTAATAACCTGTCCCTTGAGAGAAATCTGCCATCAGAACCTGCTCTAGGTTTCAGCTTTGCTGGCATTTAACTATGCCTGTGCAATAAAACCTGACTTGTCACAACCTGCCTTGTCACTCCAGCCAGGATGAAAGATGTTTCTGGGATGAAAAGCAGTGGAGTGGGCTGAGATTTGAGCCAGGGGCCGTGGGCTTTGTGCAGCTGTTTGTAGAGCTGCAAAGACATGGTTTAGAACAGATATTAGGAAGAAATTCTTGCCTGTGAGGGTGAGGAGGCGCTGGCACAGGGTGCCCAGAGAAGCTGTGGCTGCCCCTGGATCCCTGGAACTGTCCAAAGCCAGGTTGGATGGGGCTTGGAGCAACCTACTCCAAGGATGCCTTCCAGCCCAGACCATTCCATGGTTCTGTGGTATCAGAGAAAACAACACCAGAACTCAGAGCGTGAATATTGTGCCAGCAACCAGTTCAGACTGCACAGATCAGGTGCAAAATTTTACTAGGAGCTTTCTCTCCATGTTTTTCCAGAGGTCCGAGCTATATTCAGATTAAAGTGGCTTTTGCAAGGTCTACCACCTTTCCATTGAAAACATAATGAATTGTAAGGGCAAAGAAAACAAGGACTTAAAGCTGGAGAAAATCTCTGGAAAAGATTTTTTAAAATATAATTTTTTTAAAAGTTTTTTGTGTTTCATTATCACAGAATCATAGATTCTGGTTTGGGTAGGAAGGGACTTTTAAAGATCATCCAGTTCTATCCATACCATGGGCAGGGACACCTTCCTCTCTCCCAGGTTGCTCCAAGCCCTGTCCAACCTGGCCTTGGGCACTGCCAGGGATCCAGGGGCAGCCACAGCTTCTCTGGGCACCCTGTGCCAGGGCCTGCCCACCCTCACAGGGAGTTGAGGGTGATGTTGAGATATTCCTATCTAATCTACATGGCTTCTCATTTAATTCAAAACACTTCTCCCTCATCCTATCACTATCTGCCCATGTAAAAAATCACTCTTTCTCTTTTTTATAAGCCCTCTTAAGTCCTGGATGTCACAATAAGTTCTCCCTGGAGCCTTCTCTTCTCCAGGCTGAACAACCCCAGCTCTCCCAGGCTGCCTCTTTAGGAAACCTTCTCCAGCCCACAGAGCACCCACTGCACCTTGTTCTCATGTAAATGCTTTTGACTGATCTGTATTAGTCGTTCGTAGAGATGGTGAGGCTCCTTGTACTTCAACAGAATTCTGCTAGGTTTTATTATTAAAACAGAGTTTGTTGAGTTTTGTTCCCATTTAAAAAAATCTCAGCCATTTTCCCATTCCCTGCTCTCCAGGAGCAGACATTAGAACTGCAATAAAAACTCCCATTTCAAAAACAAACAAACAAACCTTGACAAAGCACAGGGTTGTTTGTTGTGATGCTTAACTTTGATTAGAACATCTCAGGAAAATAATGTTTGGAACACATCAGAGCTATCACATCATCCCCTTTGTCTTGTCCTGCTTGACCCTACGTTTTCCATGGCAGTTGCTGGTGGGGGACAGGCAGGATCCCCTGGCACCCCCAGCCCTGCAGGTTCTGTCCTCATGCCCTGACAGATATGTTTGGGTTTTCATTCTTTGTAACCAGACTGAAACGACTTTGAAGATTTTCTTGGCATCTCACACAAGAGGTCCTGGCTTATCATTGGCATTCCCAGGCATTGTGCTACCAGCAGGTGCCATCAGGGGCTAGCTCAAAAATATTTGCTGCCCAAAAGACTTTTCACAGAGTTTTTAATCTGTTAGAGCTGACTGAGCTCTCACTAGAAAAAGTGGATTGCCCCATATATCAGTGCTTAGGTGTGGACACACTGTTAGAGGCCTAGGAAAATTACAGCCAGGAAAATCATTCCCAGGCTGGAGTTTCTCCTGGTTCTCACAGACCCATTCCCAAGCTGATAGCTTGTTCAGCTTCAGTAGGGAGATTTTCTCCCAGGATGATAACTTGGTCAAAAATAGAATGGAATTAATAACATTAACACCTGGTACCAACCATGGGACTCGTTCTGAAGTGCTGCCCCAGAGACATTTTCTCAATTATCCAATGAGCTACTGTCTTGTCTTAGCTCTGTGGAAGATGCTATAAGTATGAATCATGTTTCCAATAAAGTTGTCTCTTTCCTATCATGAGAGGGACCATGTGGCTGTGTGCCTTGTTTCCCCCACTCCAAGGGGTTAATGCCCTAACCAACAGCTACACTTAGGCACCCATGTCCCTGCAGAGCTGTGAAAGGGCTCCCTTTAGCACCCAGAACTCCAGGGTTTGGGAAGTAACACTGCTGACTCTGATTTTGAGAAGACAATTTGAGTTTTAAGTTCATTTGGAGAAAATTAAACCCACGCCAAAAGAGACTCTTCTGTCACATTGAAAACATGGATGAATCTTGCTTTTCACTGGTGACTGTCTGCCACTGTAAAACAGGCTAAGAAGACATCCAAGCATCAGCTAAAAACAAATGTGATTTAGAAAACTGTTCAAGGTTGTGAATTTTAAGAACTGAAAAAGAGTAATGACAGTGAACACTTACAAAACATGATTATTCAGCATCAAATCCTCCCAGCTGTGCTTTTCACAAGATCTGAAAGCAGCATTTGCTCTCCTTCCCAAAATGCAAGAGATAGTAAACTTCACTTTCTCAGGTTAAAAGCAAGTAGCATGGAAACACTAAGTTATGCCCACAAAGCAATGCCACACAGCCGAATGGGTGGTTCAGGAAGCTCTCAGTCACTACAGGGATGTTTTATTTCCATGTGGGGGCTGTCACTGACAGACAGTCACTGCAGGGCAGGGCACTGATATTCATGCTCTTCACTGACCTTGCCACTGTGTCCAGTACTGTCCTTACAAGCCCTGGAATATGTAAGCTTATAACTTAACTTCAATTTTTAATTCTTGCTAGGTTTATAGGAACATATTGTCCATTATATATATCTATAATTCAACTAGCTCCCAGCCACGCATGCCATTAAAAAAAAAATAGGTATACAACCAAATATACAACCCATCTCTGGCCATTTAGATGTAAGACTCATAAATAACAGTCATTAAGTGGCATTCAGAAATTAGAAATAAATTTTGTGTTTGTCTTAAGAACATAAGAACATATTCAGGAATTATTTAAATTTAAAATGCAAATCTCCATCAACATGGTGGAATTGGAATAATGCTGTAACAACTGTAACTAAATATAACCAGCTATTGAAGGAGTAAATATATTTTGTTATACATAACAATACATATTCATATGATTTAAATACTTAGTGCTATTTTCTGCCTCAGTTGTTGAGAGCTTATTTGCCTGTACCCACATGTTTGGAATAATAAAGGGATTATTGATGTTTCATATTTTTGTCTGTCGACTGGGAAGTGGTAGGAAAAGGCAGTGATTCAAGCTGTTCCTATCACTTCATGTCAGAAAGAGAGGAACCAGGAATAAAAGGACAACACTCCAAGGTAGCTGTAGCTGAGCATAACCCACAGATGCCTACTTAGAGCTCTCTCTTCATACACATAAATGTATATTCCACTAAGGACTAAGGGTCTTTGGCCTATTAACTCCTCAAAGGTTTCTGGTTAAGCAAAATACCTCAGCTACCACCTAAATACATACACCTAAATAAATACACCAGCTTCTACTAGCTAGTGGAAAATCTATTCCTGTCTGGATCACCAAAGATACCATTAGGGTTTAAACAGGTCATTTTCCCAAACTTAAGCAGATGCTGATGGAAATGCACAGGCTCAAAAACTATATAAATTGATGTCAGGACAGATGTGGTACCATTTCCATGGTTCAAGTGAATAACAGTGCACGTTAATTCCATACACACCATCTGTTTAAGCATTTAAATTTTTTCTTCATTAAGTAGACGGGAGAGGAAAGAAAGTTAATGTATTTTGTGCTTTTTTCCCTCCCCTTAGCTTCCCTAATCTTAAATCCTGGGGAATTTACATACCCAGACAGGGGGTGTGACTGGGCTTTGCAAGTCTGATGCAAAATTTTCAAGTTTCTTTCTCACATCAGTCATTTGAGACTGTCCTCTCCTTCCCTTATCTGCCAACAGTTTGTGTCTTACCTTGAGAGAGTGTTATGGAAAGCAAAGGTCATATCAGCAGTTAGTGTAAGTGCTAATAAATCCTTCAGAATTCATTGAGATTCACTGTTTTACACCACCTGGCAATTTCCCCCATCTCTGCAGGCAGAATAACACGCAGCTCCAGGGGAATATTAATGTGGGGCAGAAAAGCTGGCACTCCTGGAAAAGGAAAGGTGCAACCATCACACTTGCAGGGCTGTAATCAGTGGAAAGAGGTTGGGGTCGAGCTGATCTGCCCACACTTGTTAAGATTGTCTGTTTTAAAGACAAAACTACCTCTTTTCCTTCTGATTCACAAAGCCTTCAACAACATCAAGGGCTATTTCCTGGCCCAGAGAGCTGAATGGATTGATGGTCTGGTAATGAACACCTTGAGCAAAGATGACTGACCATAGCAGTAAAAATAAATCGACCTGGAACATTTCAGATGACCACTAAGACAGTCGCCTAACGAGGTTCTCCTTTCATGAGAAGCTTTGGCATTGTCCTGCAAATTGGTTTATTTATTTACACAGTTACCGTGTTTCCAGGTGTGAGGAGGACTTCTTGCACAGCCCTGGTCTTCCTCTTGCAAAGACCCAAATCAGCCTCATTTCACCCAAATGCCTGGAACAAAAGCCTATCATCTCACTGTGGTGTGCTAATTATCCTCATCACCAACTCCACTGCTTTGCTAAATGGCCTTTTCCCCAGGAACAGCGTTAAAGGAATGTCTTTAACACTGGAAGGATTCGGTTTTGTCCTCTCATACTCATCCCACAGGGTACCCCAGGCTTCCCAACACCCTCCAACTCGGAAGCTCACATCTGTTTTTTGCAACCCATTAAAGTGTAGTTCCAGCAAACTGAACCATCACTGCATGTTACTGTGGGCAGGAAAAAGAGAAACGTATAAATGCAAAACAAAAGGAGGGAAAGTAATACTGAGTGCTCACTCTGCTGGGTCACACAGGGTCCTTCAATCATGCAGCCTGGAGCTGCCCATTATGGACTTTGGGCTTATGTCACAAGGGGATAAAATTTCCATAAGAAATAAAAGCAGTGAGAAATGTCACTTTCCACATTATCTCGTGGCAGCAAGAAATATAGAACTTTTTTCCCTTAGTTCTCGTTTCTGAATGCCCTTGAGCAGTGTATTTCTGTGTTTGTGAATAAAGACTAGGGAATGTTTCACAAACAACCATATGCAAAAGTTCCCTTTATGCTCAAAAAGGGATCTTTATGGAAGCCAAATGGTCACAGAGGCACACAAATCTTATCACAGCATCGTTCATTTGCCAAGTTTTCCTTTCTGTCCATGAATACAGATGATTGGGGATTCATTAAATAAAAGTCCTGTGCACATTCAGTTTGGTCTTCTGCATTTAACAAGCTGCATAAGTGACAAGCTTTCACAATAAAACGACTTGTAATTAAAGGGAAAGTACTAATACATTATTAAAATAATTTAAAAATCTAATTACATTTTATTCAAATGTGGACAAGCATCTGTGGGAATCCCCATTCAGTCCAGCCCCAAAAATGAGAACTAACACATCCAGGAAAGTATGGGTTTATTAGCTACCTCATGAAAGCTTTCTTAGAAATTACTAATTCCCTGTAATTATTGTAATTGAATTGTATAATAATGGGTAATGATAATGGATAGGCAGCAGGTATGCCTCAAATCATGCCTAAAAATTGAGACTAGGGACCCAAATCAAGCCCCAAGGTAATACAAAAACTCCCTTTGACTTCATTAAGCAGTGACTGAGCCCAGAAGTCAACACTGTCTCCCTCTGAGTGAAAATTTGGGCAAGGCTGTGGCAGCTCCTGCATTTTAGAGCCTTTCTGAGGTGAGAAAATGGTACCCTCCATCAGCTTCCCTGCAGCAAATCCTGAGGCTTTGGGGAGAATATTGAATGTTTAAGCTAGAATTTTCAAATGTCCTCAAAGGAAATACCATTAAGCTTTAGTTCTACTAAGGTCCAGACCTCGGGGAAGTTGTCAGCTCCATGGCTCTGGTTATCAGTGTGGTACTGCTGCTTTGAATGTAAAGATCAGCTGGGGTCATGTTAGACTGTTTTCCTAGAGCTGTTGGATCCAATTTCACCTTGACAATGAATTTCATCACATGGCTGAGGAGCTACTGATATTTACATTAGTTAATAATTAGCAGATAAGTAGCAGTATTGAAAAATAATTTTTACCATTGGATAACCCTTGCAGTAGGACACATGCTGCAGCCAAAGCTTTAATTCTTATGCTTATATTTTAAGAAACATTTTCTTTCTCTCATTTATAAAACATGTATATTTGCATGCAAAAATAAAGTAATTAAAAGAAATTCCAGGATTTTTGTTACAAATTGCTGGTCAATACATGTAAATTTTTCTTCAAATTCTAATGGTAATTAGACCTGCAGAGGTACTAGTTCCCAAAATAATGGTAGAAACTAACTCTTTATTTTTTAAAATAACTACAACAAGACAGAAATTCCTCTTGTTTCTAGGATGGTCTCCATCAAAAGGAAGCCTCTGTGAGCCATTTGGACTGTTACAGATCTCAGCTATCACCCAAGAGAGAGTAGGAGGGCTCTCATTTCCTTTACAAATGGCTAGGATTCAGTTATGAAATGTATTAAAGGGAACCATTCTTCAGGTGAATAAGGGATTTCAACAAGCCTGTCCTGCTGGAAGGACACTCAATCACCAGAATTATCTTTAATATTATCACCCATGATGGGATAAAGCTGCATTTCTAAAATGTCAGCTCGTTGTGTAATGCCTAGATGGGTAATCACAGGTACTAATTATCTTTCATTCAGAACAATTTATGCCCTCCTTTGAACATTAGGGCTCTTCACTGGATTTCTTCAATCCATCCAGTGACTGGATCCCAATTATCCATGGGGCTACCCTTTCCAGATTAGTCTGTGGGGACTGAAAGATGCAGATTCCATTAAGTTAATGGGAATGACATGGCTAAGCCTCATCACCCCATTTTGAAAATGCAGTCCCACTGGTTAAATTAAGACCAATTCTAAAAAGGGCAGAGTGACAAGACAGGAATTTTCCAACGGACAAAGTAGTTTGAAAGTCTCATAAATTAGAAGATTTGTTGGAAATACTTGATACTGGTTTTCTGGCTCCCTTTCTGTGGGACTGCAATGGACCCAGACAGATACTTCTGTAAGCTGTTACTACGTAAATTCTTACAAGGACCACTTACAGAAAAAAAAATCACTCTCCTTAACAACTTCAGTGCAGAGAAAGTCCCCCCAAAAGACTAGGGGCAGAATTACAGGAGTTCAGGTAAAACACCTCAATCTTAGCAACTGGATATCTTCTCTTTTTGTGCATAAAATTCTACACCCAGCACCAATAAAAAGAAGGAGTCACAAGACCTGTAGACAAAACCTGCTGCCACAGACAGCATTGCCCATCCTAGCACCTTGGAGGAGGGAAGAGTTGTGACCAGCACTTCCAGTCTGCTCACACCAAGCTCATTCCCAATATTCCCAAGAATCAACCCTACCTCCCAGGGTAGCTGAGAGCAGGAAATGTGTCCCATATTTCTTGATCAGGTTTTCTGTGATCTGTTGGAGGGTCGGGCGCCGTCCCAGCAGCCTTATGTTACGGAAGAACTCAGGGGCGAGTGGCAGTGGGGAGCCAAGGAAATTTCTTCTTTCCACAGCGAGGTTGTTTACTTTCCAGCGGCCAAACTCTCTGCAAAACAAAGCAGTTCTCATTCAGAAATGTGTCACTCAGACAAATGTCCTTCATTTGCAAACGACTCTGCTCTGCTGAGTAGCTGGGGGCGACTCACTGGGAATTACAAGGGACCTTGACAGTAATACTCTGTCATGTGTTATAGACAGGACAAGTAACCAGGGTTATTTATTAGAAGTGGAGAAAGTACTCCATAATAAAATAATTGTTGGGAAAGAAATAAATAAAAACTAAGCCACTTAGGTTGCTGCTGCTCCTGTTGGTTTTGTGTGGTCTCTGATGCTCCAAAACAACCTGATTTGGTAGAAACTGAAACGAAAGCAATGATTTCCCCAAATGTGGACCAGATGCAACAAGTGTTTTTGTTAGAAGGTAAATTTTAAAATCATAACAAGAAAGAGTCCATGTTCTTTGTCTTTTGATGTTAAGTCACTTAGGTACAGAACTGGATAAATTGGATAACTTGAAGTAACACTGTTACACCACATTTGACCTGACTGTGATAATTCCAGTTTTCTATACTTTTGGCCTCCATTTTGAGAAAATACACAGACAGAAAGACTGATTCCTAAAAGGTGATGATCAATTGTAATTCAATTGTAAGAGGGATATAAGGAAATTCAAAGACTTGCCCCCTTCCCCTCTCCAAAATAAATCAATGAGAGCAGGGAAAACAAACAAGCTCATTGCACAGCAATAAACACATCTTTTATTAATTTACTTGCCAATTAAGATACCAGAGAGAGTTATTAGTGAGAAGGACTCATTGTCCTCAAATCTAGAGAAGACAGGCAGCCTTGGCAGTAATTTACCTTTTCCCAGATACAGCAAGAGCTGTTTTGGTTACAGACTCTGGGAATTAAGTGCAAGTGACACGAGGATTCTGCCTTAGCCACCACTTTGTTGAGTCTCTTGTACAGCCACATCAATTAGGATTCCTCTTAGACAAGGTTGTAGAAAAGCAAAGAGTTTAGGGAGCTTGCAAGATCCTACTGAAGGTCCCAGGTAAACAGAGAGAAATGCTCACAATACAAAAGTAACGCAGAACCAGAAATTGAAGATGCAGC
>VZTT01007470.1:3641-20631 GCA_013400855.1 Buphagus erythrorhynchus
ATTTTTCAAAGCTTTAAGAAATTTGTAATTAAAAAAAAAAAAATCTTGACCTAGTCAAGAGCATCACTGCAAATTGATAATAAATCACTCTTAGTGACATTTGCAGATACTTAACTGCTGAGTTAGTAATAATAACTCCACTCTCCTTGCTTTATACCAATGGGAACCCCAGTAGCTCTGTCAGACTTGCAGAGAATCAGTGGGTTGGGAAGTACTGACTGCCCATCATGCATGACTTGACTTGGACTTTTGGTGCTTAACATGTTCAGTAAGTTGGATTGCTTTCAGAACTGTTCCTATCATGCTGACACTCAGATTTCTTTAACTGGGTTTCCTCATTATACAATAGGATGATTACAGTGCTCAATATCTCCTAGCAAGAAATATTTAGTTTAGAGGCTAAAAATGTACTGCCTTAAATCTTAAATGAAATTTAATGTAACTTCCCTGAGGTATATCACAAGCAGGCACAAACTTCACAAATTCTACATTCACCTTGATGACTTCCTCATTTGGTAAAGGCATCCCAAAAAACCACATGTACTGTAATATGTCTAATTTTGGCTCTTCAGAAAAGATTAGGCTCTTCCTCAAAATACACCACCACTAAAAATAAGGGCATTAGAAAGCTACTGATGTAACACAGGCACCTGCTGTGAGGTGAAAGGATTATGTTATTCACAAATAAATGGAAAATGTGACTTACCTTCACAGGACTCCAGGATGTGGACAACATCACCAATCTGTAGAGACAGCTGTGGTATCCCTGTGCCTTTGAAATTGTATATAGCTGGAAAATTGGAGGATGAAAACAGTATTTTTCAATACAGCCACACACAGTGAAACTAAAAACCACATGTGATTATTAAGGTTTGGATACTGGGATCAATACACTAGGCTAGACAAACAGAACTATAATTCTATCAAGAGGTTCCATTTGTCAGCATTAAATAAACTCTTTTCTCGTGAGAATGGAAAGGTGGTGAAAAGGGCCAGCACTGAAAGCAAAACCCAAGCAAAGGAACACCACAGAAAACTCAGCAAGCACAGGGACACCAGCTATTGATCAGCTCTGCTCTGCATAGGATTTAGGAGCCCTGCTTAAACTTAGGC
The DNA here is from genome assembly GCA_013400855.1 of Buphagus erythrorhynchus. Lineage (NCBI taxonomy): Eukaryota > Metazoa > Chordata > Aves > Passeriformes > Sturnidae > Buphagus > Buphagus erythrorhynchus. Next base: position 4,755 of record VZTT01007470.1, read on the forward strand.
CTTTGATAAATACACAGTCACAGTGCTGGGGAATTGTTTGTCTACTGACCCAAAGGATTTAAGCAGTTTACAGAAATTTATGGCTACACTGGTATGAAAGGTCACAGAGATGCCCGTGAAAACAGAATTTACTGTATTCTTTCCTGGGTTTAGATGCTTTAATTCAACATGAAATTGTGTTTCATATGGAGACAGAACCAAGTTTCACAATCTTCTGTATTCTCTGTATGACTCTGAAAAGAATAGAGGAGCAGTGGATTTTGAAAGTGTTCTAATCAGAAACTTATCTGCATGTGGTTAAAAAACACCAGCATTTCACAGAGAATTCAAGAAAATGAGCTCTTCACCAGCTATGTTCCAGGGCCACAGGATGTGGGCTCCTACAGCAACCATAACTCTGTAAATTTCTTTTTCTTCACGGGCTTGCTTACAAATTTCCACAACAGCATTACAGCAGAAGTGATTATTGAAGCTACAATCACATCGGGAAACTGGCCAAAATACAAAGAGCTGGAAGCCCAAATAAACGGTGCAGGTGGGAACAGGTGACCCCAGGTGTGCAGGAAAGGTGTTGGTCAGCAGAGCCTTGGCTCCTGGCAGTGTCCCCATCCAGCCACACACAGCAACCAAACCTGAAGGATTTTGAATGAAGGAAAGCTGATCTATAAATCAGAGTTTACCTTCAGCATCTTCCTGCATTCCTTTTGCTCCCCTCTCCAGGTTTCTAAAGCAGGATATTCATCTTTACTAGTCAAACATGTGTGACGATGCATTTAATTTAAACATTTTGCCTATTTTACTTAAATTATTAAAGTCTCAAAATAAATTGCCTTCTAGGAAAACGCCTGAAGTGGGAGTGTAGAGCTAAATAGATTTGTCCTCTTCACTTTACAAGTATTCCATTAATCATGTTTCTTGTTTCTTTTGGCATAATTTTATTTCTTATATTTCTGGAACAGAAATTAAAAGGAATTTCAGAATGAAGAGGCTTACTGGACCAAGAATAAATTCTTGTTTTTGTTGATATAAAGAGGCTCCTAGCAGCTCCTTCTCCTGAGTGGAGAGAGCGAGGCTTGAATCATTCAACATATGGGGAGGAGTAAAATAAGTATAACTTTGAAGTGAGGCTCTGCTGCTCAGATTCAGCCATTTGCTCAAAAGAAGGTTGAAAACACTTCCTCAGAACTGCCTTAGCCCAACACAAATTTGAGTTTACGTGGTATAGTACATGTGTAATTCTATTTTGACTGGTCTCTTTTCCAGAAGTGGAGGATGGCAAACAACCCTGCAAAATTCTTATGACATTTCAAGATACATTTCTCTGGAGTGTTTGGGAGGTGGAGGGATGTGGGTGCATTCCCATGCTCTTATACTATCTTCCTGAAAAGTATGTGGAGATCAAGATTAATGTTGGCCAGTAAATACTTTAGATTTCAAAATATACACTGCTCTACTTAGTTGTAGCTGTCTCAAAATAGACATGCAAATTACTGAGTCATATATTTACACTGCATTTCAGTTTTGCTCTCTTAAAACTTCATTAACAGCCGTGAATGTATTGAAAGGTGCAGTAACAAACTGGCAAAGGAAGTGGCTCTATCAGCTTAGATATTTCTAAATGAGTAAGTGGAAACTTAACAAGAGATATCTTACTGTAGAACTTGGATTGTTTGGTAAGATGAGTTTAAAAAATCCCTGTACAAAGTTTTGGGCTATAAACCTATCTACTCATTTTATGATAAACCACATCCCAAACCACCTTGCAAAAAATGTAACAAATAATCCAACACCAAAAACTACATCCATAGCTCTTATCTACAGCACCAGACAGCTTGACCATCACATCTGCTTTTCTTTTAATTATTAACTGTGAACAAAAATTTGACTATTATATCCAGTTATGTTTTCTGTCAGCTGTAAGTGATGTCATTCCCCTTACAAACTGGGACCCTCCTGTATTTGTGAGGGTCACCTCAGAGCTCACCAGCCAAAACCAGGGTTCCCTTTCCTCCACCCTCTTTTGAGATTTTCAGGATTGTTATGTGCACAAACACGTTTAACTCATTATTATCTTCAAAAATAATATATGAAAACCCCATGTGGAGTTCAAGTTTCTTTTTCGTGGGATACTCACAACGGGCTGTTGGCTTTTTAAAAAATAAACTCTCCAGCGAGTAAAAAAATAAAAGCCCTTTCAAATCACTCTGAAGAACTTTCCTACTTATCCTCTCACTGGCATCCTGCATCCCAGCCATAAATACAAAATGAGTCAGTATCCTTCAGGGGCAGGAGTGACCTGATTGACATCCACTCTAAATCCTAAGAGCAATGACTGACCTCAGGAGCTGCTGAANAGCTGCTGAAGTCATGGCAATAAGATTCGAGGGAGAGATGTGGATGACAGATACCCTTCCCAGCCCCAGTGGATCTGCACACAGATGCTGCAGGATTCTCCCAGGATGGCACACAGAATGCCCAGAAACTCCAATTTTACGGCAGTGCTCCTAAGTAGGGACTTTACAGTTCACTGACAACACAGTTGGAAGATTTTCCCCTAAATGAGCAAAGAAGGAAACCTGTGTCTTTAGAGCTCACCATAACCTCTGTGGTAATTTGACAGCACACACAACTCAGCAAACAAACAAACCAAGAGCCCAGGGCAAACCCCTGAGATTCTCAGCTCCTTCTGGAGCTGAAGACCAGCACACCACAACATCAATATTCCTCAGAGAGCAAGTGGAAAATGCCAGGTCAGACTGATAGAGCCAGCCTTCAAACTGCCCCTGTTCAAGGCCAGGTGGGCTTTGAATTGTACCTCAGGAACAATTCCCACCACGTCCCTGAGCAGTCCCAAAGGATCCTTTCCTGCCCAGCCAAACAGAACGTGCTGCAAACACTGTGACCCTCAGCAACTTCTGGGTGGCTTTGGTGTCACCTTCACACCCAGAGCTTGAGCAAAGACATCTACAGTGTCCATCTCAGCAGGGAAAACTGGGGGCTGAAGAAAATCCCTCTGTTTCCATTGAACTCATCTACTGCAGCCAGAGCAGTTGGGTCTGATACACTCTCCTCACTGGATAAATACGTGAGTGCACTCTTGAGATGGCTGTGGTTTACAGCCTGGTTAACAGAAAACTGTTAACCTTCTCTAATTTAAGTTGCATGTCCTCCCCAAATTAGAAAATGGCCAGCAGAAAAAAAAACAAACCTACTCTCCTACTGTGGGCCTTGTTAGAGAGTTTTCACACACAAAACACTCTAGAAAGAGTCACGATATCCCAGGTAACAGAACCCCTTCCTCAAGAAGCTCCATTTCCTCAGTGTTAAAGCCCCATATCCTTGCCATTTACATTATTAGCCTGTAAGCTACTGAAAAATGGGAATGGTAAACGAGGAAAATCCCACAACCTGCAACACTGAAGCCGTCTATAAACTCAATAATCTTTGCTGTCTTCCTTCACTTGCAGTCCCTGTCCTGTTCCTTATAAAAAATACAAGCATTACATTGTTTCATTTTGAGACTCACCTTTCTGTAACAAGCCATGTTTCAAGTTGTTTTCCTTGGCTACTTTTCGACTCTTATACAGAATTTGAAAAAAAAAAAAATTCTAATGTATTGATGAACCTGCTCCTAATTTCACTTTACCACCACAGAAGGACAATTTGGTACGATTTTGATACAACAACTCATGTGTTCTGCATATGCAAATGATTGCTGATTAATAAGCTCAGCAAGCACCCTGTTTTATTTTTTAAATATGCAGCTCCACTTTAATGAGTAGTCAAGTACCCATAAAAGATCAGTTCTTGGTGTGCTGGTACCATTTTCTTCCTGTGAGAATAGGGTGAAATTATTCAGCAAGGAGACAGATAAACCCCAGGTGAAAATATTATACAGTCCTAACAGGATTTCTTGACTTCTGGAAAGAAACCTGGAAAAAATGTGTTCCAGTGTTCCAAGTTAAGGCTCTTTCCTAAAATCTCACAGAGCAAGTGTGCCTTAATGACCACAACATAGCCACCATTCTAGGACAGGTCAGAAACTTAAACTTATCCTAAACCTCTAGGGAGGGGGGATATAAACTGATTAAATTTATTAAATTTATTGTGAATCATGCTCAAAGGGTAACTCTGCAGTTCCCAGCTAATGAGCTGTTATCTCAGAGAACAACTGAATACAGATTTCCTTACTTGCTTAACCTTGGGGCCAGATGGAGGTTTTAGCTGACCTGAGCTCCTTCTTTTCCTTCTTAAACTCAACAAAGCCAGGATGGATTACAAGAACCAGGAAACTCTAACATAGCAAACTAGTCATATCAAGATATTTTCTCTGACTCTTTACCTACCTATATAAAATTATAGCACAGCCATTTTTCTTAGAACTCTTCATGAAGAGCAGGGTATTTAGCTGTGATTTTTCCTTTTCATGAAGGACCATGGATAAGAATATTATTTCTCCAGCTTTTGCTGTCTCCCAAAGAGCTGGAACAGTTTGTTGGGTTCAGAGGGTGCGTTTCATGGAGGAAATCTGCCCTGAACCTCAATCTATTCAGATTTCAGACGTAGAATAATTTCAGAGGATTTCAGCAGATGAAATCAGATAAGCCAGTCTCAGTCCTGTGCACTCAGGCTGAGCATGTGCTTTTCTACACCCACTCCTCCCTATAATTTTGCTTCAAAAGGACAAATACTCATTTTCAGATTCAGCAGAACAGGAGTAAATCTGGTGCTTGAGTTTAGAATTTCAACATAATATTTCACCAGTTTGTAACTTTGCTCAAAGTCTGAGAAGATGGCAAAGACTTTCCATCAGGAAACTGCCACCCAAAGCCACGAGCCTGCCATGAATATTCCATCCTGTCCTGCCCATAGGAATAACACAAATTTATGCTGGGAATGCTGCAAGACTAAGAACAGCCTTCATGTGTAAAACCAGGATTGTACTTTCCTAGTACAAAGCTGACTATCTGCTACCTGGATTACTCCATTTAGTTAAGTAAAACACAAAAATGAGCACAACAGGCTGCAATTTACCATAACCAAGGGATGGTGTGGTCTTCCAGATCCAACCTGCAGCATACTCTGCTCATCCAAAGTGGGATGGGCCCAATATTTTCAAACTGAAACTCTGCTCATCAGCAGAAACTGAAGGCATCAGGCACACTTGTAATAAGAGACTTGAAAATTCAACATGAGGTTTGTAATCAGAGACTTAAACCCAAAGATTTTCAAAAACACAGAAGACAAAACAGCCCTGTACATTAAGAAAGCTTCCAGTGTGTATTATTCCAAAAGCTCATCAACTTTCACAGAATTTATGACTCAGAAGACTCAGCAAACTCAGTTTGCCCATTTTTCTTATTTCCCTCAGACACAGGAGGCATGCTAACAACAGACAGTAAATTCAAAAACCTCTTCCTTTGTGACCATAGTTGTCAATGCCCCTTGTTCAGGCCTCACTATTCCCTGAGCTTCATTTGTTTGAAATTTGGCAATCACACTATTTTCCTGCCAATTTCTAAGAATATAAATTTATTTAATTTATGGGACAGGAATGCCAGTGATGGTGGTATATGCTTGTTTGGGTTTGTTTGATTGTTCTAATTATTCTTGGTGCAAGAGTCTCCCATTTTTCTCACTAATGTATATAATGAAATTATATATAATTTGGTTTCCGAGACAGAGTAAAATAAACCATGAGCCAACAGTTTGGCTAAGGAAAGGAACTTCTGGGTATAAGCTAAAGGTTGTTGAATTTGTACTCATCCATTAAATTCAAGCAATTGTGCAAAAACAGAGACAGAATGCTCTTACTGAAGAAAGCCTACCATAAGGTATGCCCACTTACATTACCCTTCTGATATTGTTGGGAAGTTCATTTGATTGTTTTTTATTTTGCTTTGTGACACACTAAACCACAGACAACGCTACAATTGTGGTTTTTACATACAACTATAAAGAGCCTTATAAGGTGTTTAATAGTTTAATAATAATTCTTTAACCCAGGAAATGGACTTGGGGCCAGCACTATCACCACACTGCAGGACACAACGTGCCCAGATTGTCTTTTCCACCAAACTCTGGGCTCACAGTGAGAGCAGCAGGGGAGAAAGCACAGGGGAAAGGAAATAGCAGCAGGTCTGCAGTGTCAATTCTTCCCAGTGACCTACTTCAGAGTAAATTGTTTTGGACATGAAAACAAACATCGCTGGACTGTCATTAGTGTTTGAAAGATTGTACTTCACAAGATAGTTCTTACTGTGTGAGGTTTGTTGTACCTTTCAAGTACCATAGAATTTACTACAAGTGCAAAAATTAGGTGCTTTCTACTATTTGTAAAATTGAAACAGAAAATACTGACACCTTTTATTTTGTAATGTAAACTGCCATCAGAACAGGCTACTTCCATTTTGCAATTCTGCTACTGGTGGACATGGATGAAGAAAAGTCATTATTTTCCTCTTATTAATTTCTTGGTGTTACATTTTATTTCATGAAGCCAGTTGGGTTTCTAGTGAATATCACTAAAAAGTATGGCCTGCTTAAAATAAAAAATTTCTTTTAGAAGCATTTAGAAGGTTAATAACGAAGTAGTAGCATGCACCTTTCCAGCACTTTAGCTTTGATTCCTACTTAAGACTTTTTTTCAATAGCAATTCAGTCCTTCATACAAGTTAACCTTCATTTTAAGATTATTTTCCTTCCAAAAAGTATGTCTTTCCAACTCAAATATAGTTATTTTTCTGTGACACTGACCATAAGTGACAATCTTGCAGAAGCAACCGTAGGATTCCCCTTCCCCTACATTTGTTCCCCATAGCTTCTGGCTGCTGCACATTCTACAACACATTATTTAATCAGTCTGCTTCTAACACACCAAGGTGGGAAAAGCTGCATTACCGTGAAAGTGGGAAGGCTGACTCTGGCGTACTTCACGCCATTCTGTCTGAAAGATCAAAACTTTGTACAAATTTAATCCTTTCAATTAATCCACGCTGGTGAAGCGGACGGTGCTAACTCATCCCAGCAAACACCTGCCCACATCCTGCTCAAAGACAAAGACCGGGCTCAAATGGCAGTCCCGGAGCTACTCACCCACGCCACTCTTCTCTGTCCTGTGCCATGTGGCCATCAGCCGTGGCTCCGCGAGGCTCCAAGGATGCCCAGCCCGGAGCGCAGGATTTCGGGGATGCGGGGCTCAGGGTGACCCACACAGGCCCCGGAAGCGCCGGCCTGGCCCAGCCCGGGGACCAGCAGAGGCAGCTGCGAGGCTCCGGGAGATCTGCTGCCTCTCCGAGCTTCCTTCCTCTTTCTCAACTCGAGATACTGTGGCCCGGTGTCATGGGGGAGGGGAATCCCGAACTGGGTGTTTCTCGTGCCCCATGTCAGCTGTGAGCACAGCAGCACAAAGGGACCCAAAGCCACGCCAGGACGGTGTGGCAGCAGCCTGGGCTGCAGTGACCATCCCTGACCACAGTGCCGGACACCACACCAACACCGGGCTGGAGAGGTTTCACTTCAGAGGACGCTACATCTTAAAAACTCTGCCCTTCTAACCTGCCTTCAAACATGGATTTGTGCTTTTCACAACTCCTCTCCAAAGAGAAACGGAGTGAAGACAAAGCCACGTTTCAAACCACACCCATTCTTTTAAATCTCTATCATTTTACGTTTGCAGGAAGAAGTAGGAGACTTTCTCTCTTCTCTACACAAAGCAGTATTTTCTTAAAGACTCATTGTCAATACAAAACTGCCAAAAGCAATTTTTAGTGTTTCCAACCTGTGCTTCCACACAGGCTGCTGGGGGAGCCAGCTGAGGTGAAGACATTGTGGATGTGCAAAAGAGAAAGCCAAGTTATTTGGAACGTGGATTAAGGACAATATACTGAATTGAAGGCAGTATGCCACCTTAAAGCACCAAGTCTGTGTTTTACTTATAGTTTAGAATTTAATGGACCCAAATGAAATCCCTGCAAGATTTACTGTTTGTTTGATCTTCTGCTTAGTACAACAAATTCAGTTGACAATCCTGTCCTCTGGATATTCCACTGCAGTTTGGCAATCATTGTTTATCCAAACTGTTTAACACTGCCATGCTACATCCATCTCCTGATTTTTGGTAACCATCTCCTCTGGGTTTGATAACACACGACATTTTATTTCTCAATTTTAACTAGCAATCATGTGGAGCACAGACTGCCAGTCTCTCTCCTTGTGGAATTCTGATATATATTTCTGCAGGAAAATCACTTTAACCTTTACCACAGAATTGCTTGAATTGGACTAATCTTAACCATACTAGCTTAGAAAAAGATTTAGCTCCTTACTCTCTCCTAAAATAACATTGAAAGTCATGTTATGTTTACTAAAGTGGGCTAAATTCCCAGCAGCTTCCATTATCTCCAGACAACAAGCTTCATCTAAAAGTTCTTAATCTTTTCTGTCCTGGAAAATCCACTTTATATTGTTATTCTGTCAAAAAGAGGTTTTGAGTCTGAATGACGTAATTTTAATTTACTCTGGGTTTTGAGTGGTAACTTCCTAACCAGTGGTAATTACCTTCCTTACTCCTCCCAATCCCTGTTGCAGCAAATCCCCTTCCCAGTCACTACCTGGCCTAAGAGTTGCTTTGTTTTTATTTTCTTGTTCTACCTTGCTCTGCCTTATTGTGTTTCCCTGTAAAGCAACAGCCCCGAGGAAAACCATTCCTTTCTAGCACTCGTTTACAAACCTGCTTCTCCATGGAGGTCTAATACACCTAGTTAACGCTATTGCCTTTTGAAAGTAAATGATCTAAAATACAGAAATTTCACCTGCAAACTGGGATCCAATTCTGATGCCCTGATGTGATTCTGCAGAGCACAGCACAAACAAAGGGACTGGGCTCTGGCCAGAGCTCATGTCCCCTCTTGTACCCTCTGGACTCCCCCCAAAAGCCAGCTCGAGGACCAAAACTCCCACAGGAATTGCTGCCTCCCACTGCCATCCCCTTCCCTACTCCAGCTCTCAGCATTGCACAGCTGCTGGAACTTCCCCCTGGCAGACTTTCATGATGATGCATTTGCAACTCTTCAGCTACTGGAACCCACTGCCACTTCATCCCACTCAGCTCCCACCTTGTCTGGCTATATCTGAAAAATTTCTGCCTGTAACTCCTAATGAATGGATTGGGGAAGCAAATCCTTCCTTAGCTACAAGAGGAAAATGCACTCAGAGCAAAGCACGTAGAATACCCCTAAAATCCTGTTCTTACAGCAGAAAATAAACCCCAAAACAGGTCTAAGGAATTTACTTGGGCACCAGTTGCACCTTTTGTCTGCAGAGGCTTTTTCTCCAAGATAGTTTATTTGTGCAGTTAATTAAACATTAACATTCCACAGAAAACAGTGGGCAGATTCACCACCCTCACATACCTCACCATCTTTTCCTTAAACCTTTTTCAGGCATGAAAGTTTTTTAAGGACAATAGAAAATCCCTTCCTTCCTTTCCTGAAAAACAAAACTTGTGGAAGCCCATGTGCCTCCCAGAGCAAGGCCATTACTGTTACCCTCCCATTCCAGCTCTTAAGGTTCATGGAGACCCCTCAAGTTGTGGTTACTTTAAAGGCTCTCCCCAGCATCCCCTGTTGTTGTATTCAAAGGTACCCCAGTTCTCCTTTCCCAGTTGGCCCCTTGGCCTCCCTACCCGTTTTTTCCTTCTAAGTCCCTTCCCTAGAATGTTCTCTCTCCCTCTAATCCCCACTGGTCCCAGTCTGGTGCAGTGTTCCACCCCTGTTTCCCTATTGGTTTCCATGGTCCCTTGCCCCACCTCTGCACCACTGCTCCCACTGGACCTTGATCCCATGCTCCACCCCTCTTTACCCATATTTCAACCCAGACCCTCCCATGCTCCTTGTCTTTGTCCTTGGACCCTTTGCACGTGGTGGAATAATCCTGCCCTGCAGAACCCTGTACAAGGACCCTTCCTGCCTCTCCTCCATCAGTTGCTCAAAACACCTGCAGTGTGAGATTCCCCCTGTCAGTGAGCTGTGGCCACCAAAGACTCTCCCCACAGGAAATGCTTTTGGAAGGTTGTGGCACCTCACCATCACCCACCACAACAGAAACTCTCTGTGGAGGAAGCTCACAAGAAAAACTTAGCCTTTAGGGGCTGGGGCCAGGCAGAAGGGAGACAATTCTTGCTTCCTTCAATATTGCTATCAGTTCCAGAAAACAAGATCTTGTCAGATGCTGAGTAGCTAATTACCCATTTTTTAGCTAAGCTGATTTCCATTATAAAGAAGAATTTGAGCAGAAGACACAAAGTTGCATTTAACTGCCTCTAAATTCTATTCTATGCCAAGATCTGTGAGCACAGTTGCAGAAAAGCAACTGATGAGACAAACCAGAACCAAGTAAGAAACTACAGCAAGAACTCCCATGCACAGTTCCTCAAGTGTGTTATGGCACACCCAAAGCCTGAACCCCAGACATGTTCCCCCATCTGTACTCCTGCAAGAGAATGTGTAAACAAAAATACATTGCATAAGATGATAAAGGTACCACACTCCAAGTGGACTCCAGCAGCAGAGACTGTAAAACAGATCTTGGGAGAAACTAGATAATCCTAATCAGTTTCATTTGTTTGTTGAAATGATATCCCAGTTTTGTCACACAAATTAACAAGTTATTTCAACCTAGAAAAAATTTTAGAAATGCCACATGCCCAGTAGCTCAACATATAGTTAACTATAACATAAATCAACACACAATTAACATAACATATAATTAACTGTCTTATTAGACAATCTACAGGTCAGTACTGCCATTAAAAGTACATTATCCAATGTCAACTTACCAGAGGTTTTCCTCTAAGTAGAACAATCATGTACTTCAGTTGCTTTGTGCTATTTGTGTCTCACAGTAGTGACGGTAAACAAATGTAACTTTCATCATTTGCATAAAAAAGGATTTGTTTCTAACATTTTGTAGCATAAAAACCAGGATTTCTTTAATGTAACATCATTTAAGTTCACATGTCAAAGTCAAGAAGAACAAGAACTATCTCATGGCTATACATTTGCTGTCAGTAATAATACTTTAGTAAAAGTTCACAAGAAGATATTCTCAGTTTATGTAGCTTCATTAACAACAGACTGAAAAACTCAGCTACATAGGAAATTTCTTGCATCAGTGAAGGGACACAATCTGATTCTATGACACAATTCCTGATTATTTTGTTCAACAGAAGTAGCAGCCACTGGGCTGTGCTTAAACAGAACTCTGCAGAAATGCTCTGATAATGAGATGGAGCTGCCTGGAAAGGGAGAAAATGTGGTCGTTTAAGGTGTCATTTCCCACCTATTTAGTCACTTCTGCTGTGATCAGAGTTCAGTTTTTATTGAAGTAACTGACAGATGAGCTAAAGCCAGGCACCAGACCTGGCTGGCTGTAAACAAACCAGGGGGCTGCAAGACTGCTCTCCAATATATTCTTCTCCATGATGGACCTTAAAACAGTCTTAAAGAACTTTAACTACCAAGTCCTTCACTTAGAAACTGGCTAATCCATTCACCAGAGAGAGTTTAAAATGTAGTATCATGACTCAAATGAAGTAGTCCAACTGCCATACAAATACCCCCAAGAATTAATGGAACTAGCTTAAAAGCTCTCGGAATTATTCTGCATGAACTTCAGGCAGTTACAGAATTGTCTCCTAAAAACATGACACACAGCACCTGCATTACACTTTATAATTTATTGAGAGGTACTTTTTAACAAAAAAGTTCTACAAAAGACATCACCTTCATTTGAAAAAATGGATGTATGTTTCTTTTCAAATACAATACAGGCTACATTTTATAAAGAAAGAGATAAACCTTTATTTTAATTAATAGTACAATTACAAGTATCCATAGAGTTTCAAACACTGACCAACAAACACAGAGTGATTCACATGCACTTTTGCAAATAGGTCGGCCTGAAAGTTGAAAAGTTATACATCAGGAGGAAAAATATTAAGAATTCTGAATCTGAAAACTGGAAGAAATTTAGGAGCACATCACTTAAGTGAGTTCTCCATCAACCCTGTCTAGTCTGTCTTACCATGTAATAAAACCTCTGTTAACCAGAACTTGTCCTCTACAGCAGCCCCATGCTTCAAAGAAAGAGCAATTAATGTGTTTAGAGACTCTGCCAAGAGTGGAGAACAGGCCACACCTCAGGTCAAGTGCAGGAAACACAACAGATACCCTCAGGGAAGTCATCAAAAGTGCAGCTCTGCCAGGCAATCACACCCTTCATAACAGCAGGCAGATCAATATTCAAGTGAGCAATCTGTGCACTGATGTGAGACAGAGTTCACTCAGCAGCTCCTGCTGAAGCAGGACCCCAAAGTGTCCAGGTTCCTTGCAGAAGTGATTTACTGCTGAGCACACTGAGTTTCAGAACTTGCCTTAGAAGATACATACAACGTGGAATGTTTCTTCTTCTGTGTTTTCTTCTCTGTTGAGATTTTAGTTTCTCTCTTATCTTCTGTAGTTTCAAAACTGGATTCAGCTGTTAACCTATAGGCAAAGCAACCATTCTAAATATATATTTAGTTAATATAAACCCAGACTAAAAGAAGAATTTTAGGCAAAGCCAACTGGAAAACAAGACAATCCATATACAGAGACAGAGCAAGCACAGTTTAAGAAGAAAATGAGACTAAACCAAAGCATTTTTATATCAGTCCTAATCACATTTCATCACTTAAAGCCTCCCCCCTCATCTCAGCTGCTGAAATGTTTGGTAAGAAAGGTTATTGGATATGTGAAATGGCTAAGATCAGCCTTCAGAAACACCAGTGACTGTCATGCACAGGAAAGAGAACCAGACCCCAAAAGCACAACTCCAGGTGAAAATTCTGAGCAACATCATACAAATGGGATGAAATCAAGCTTCTTGCTTCTACACCACCAAAAATCTACCATTAAAACATTACGCTCCTTTCAACCTCGTTCTACACTACTAAGACCTTCAGCTTAGTGCTTGAATGTCTTAAGCTGGGGGAAGATTTATTTTCAGGCTCTAAATTATATCATTTGTCCACTGACAGGTTTTAATTCTGCTATGAATGTAAATGGGGATAGAACTGTCTCATTGCTGTTAAAAAGATAATTCTGAAATCAAAACATAAGATTGTGCTCAGATGCCTAAACTTGTTTTTAACTTAATGAACATGCAAATATGCCATTAGAACCATTGATGAATAGAGATATTTTACCCAACCAAATCACCCACAGCCCATTGACTGTTACACATGATTATTTTCACAAAGAAAGAAATTATGGAAAATGAAGTTCCAAATTAAACATCACTTTATATAGCAATATAAACTCTGCACTCGTTCATCAGCACATGCATTAAAGCAATTCACTGGTAACCCTGTGGATTTTTAGTGATCTCAGGAGTCCTCAGTGAGCAACCCACACCATGGACAGCTGCTGTCAGTGATGTTTCTCCCAACAGAAATAGCTGCTACTCAGTTGTTAGAGACTTATATGCAATACAGAAAGGTGCAGCTGAACATGAGGACTCTGAAAGGAGCTGTAACAAAAAAAATTGGGGAAATTCAGCTACAGATTCAAACTGCTGTTGAACTATGATGCATTGCAGGCCATGTGCATGTTATTCCCTAGAAGCACTGTCTCAACAGGCTCTGCTGTGCTCCTCTAGATCAGGGTTTGCTCCACCACGTGCTCTGCAGTAAGCCCACATCTGTAACTCTGATGGCTGAGCACCTTCTGTCCATGGTCACCTTCATTTAGAGCTGGACAAATCATTATGTGGTTACAGCTAGAAGGAATTATTCAGGAGGAAAAAAAAGTGTTCTCAGTAGCCAAAGTGTGGTTTGCACTCCCCCAGCAGCTGTAGCTGGGGATGGAGTTTGTGTCCATGAACCTGCTCCTGTGGCAGATTCCCTTCATTTGTCTCTCCCACTCTTCTGCCTTTAACAACCCCCATCCAAGGCCACCAAAAACACTACTCTAGTGGCCAAAATTGCCAACAGAGTCCCTTATAAACAAGCAGAAAGAACTCAAACCAGAAGAATAAATAAAACCCACATTCACTTAAATTATATCCCAAAGCATCACAACTGGATTTATACAAAATATTGGCCTTTTACAGTATTATAGAATTCTCTTAGGACATAATCTAACAACTCTGGCAATCACATTCACCCTGTGCCTCTTGGGGAGGAGGATACAGAAGCCAGGACTGAGAGAGTGAAGCTGAGCCTGGGAAGAAGGGCTGGGGCAATTTTCTTTCTTTCTTTCTTACTGCCCCACTATCTTTAACTGGCAAGGAGTTAATCTTCCCCAAGTCTGGTTTGCCCATGACCAGCTGACCTCGGTCATCTTTACCCACAAACTTTCTCCATCCAATGCTCTGGTTTGTACTATGGAAGAGAGGGAGGAGCAGCAGATGTGCAGCTGGCAGTAAGTTCACCCCAGAGCCCCCAGGGAGCACCCCTTAGAGCACTGTCCTGGTTCATCAGGTGTCAGCACAGGGAATGGATCAGAAGGAACACACAATGGTTAAACACTTCAAGCAAATGCTGGGGAAATTATGACATGATTCAAGCTTTGACTCTACAGACTACAAAACTGAGATATAACTGGGACTCATTCTACCTGTTTAAGGAAGATGAACTTGTTTCATCAAGTGGAGCTTTATCTCCTAAGGCTGAGGGCTGTGCCTAAAACCCCAAAGAGTATTATTAGTTATCCAGATCTCCTGCTGAGCCACATGGCCACAGGCAATTGGACAAAGCCCAAGTGAAGTAGATTTGGTGTATGTAATCCAACTGAATAATTTAAGGGAGCAAATAAGCTCTTAGACATCCAAGCTCTTCTTTAGATCAAACTCAGGCAAACAACCTCAAATCTCAATGCAAAATAAATTGTGCAGCAAGGGCTAGAGTCTGCTATTTCAGTTTAAGAAGAAAAGAAAAGCATTTCAATAGAGTGAATACTGAAATCTCAACACTCTCATATCATAATCTAATCAGTGCCACCACCTAATGAGCTATTCCAGTGCTGGCTGTAGTCCTCTGGAAGGACACAGAAGTGCCCTGCACACACAGATGTTGGCTGAGATTATCCAGCTGTACCTGCTTAAACCACCACAGCAAGGAAGTCTCTTCAAACAAGGGAGTTTGTCACCTCCACAAACACACACAGATCACTTCTGACCACTTCCTCATCCCCTCCTGAGCTGAGATGACAAATTCAAACACCACTTTCTAGAAACACAGTTTGCAGCCCATTCACAGCTATGGTGGCTCTGTTCTCCCACAGTTCATGGGTCAATGTCAGAGCTCCACTAATTGCTGCACAAAAGCTATTCCAGGCACAAAACCAACCCCCAGAGACCACAGCAGCCTTTTCAGCTGCAGCATCACATTTAGCTAACACAAGGTGAAACACTGACAATTATCCACCTTTATTTCTTCCTCCCACAAGCTCTCCTTTTTCAGGTCCCCACTCCTGATCAATTTGCCAATATTTTCTGTGCCCAAAGTTCAGCCACATCCATCACAGAACAGTCCAGAGATTCTTTCAGTGTTTAGAAATCCAGCTTCTCAAATACTCAGACTTTAACATGATTTCCTATTTTATAGCACATCATAGCAGATCAAGGGTAAGTAAATCCTTAATGTTAGCTTAATATCATTATTGGGGGTTTTAGTAGTTCATTAACATGATCAGAAACAAACAGAACATTCTGCCTGGATTTGCCCTTTACATGCTCATACTATCAACAAAAAAAGCTTAATAGCTTACATGGAGTTTTATAGCAGCTTAATTCTGTTTGTGGTTTTTATTTTTCAAATATTTTTCATGTTTTGTTC
>VZTT01007470.1:21336-37854 GCA_013400855.1 Buphagus erythrorhynchus
TGGAGTTTTATGGCAGCTTAATTCTGTTTGTGGTTTTTATTTTTCAAATATTTCTCATGTTTTGTTCCTTATTTGAACCAACAGCAATGGGTACAAGATTAGAAATCTCCCTCTGAACTATGGTTTCATCTTCCTCTTCCACTTTTTCTACTCTCTCTGCTTTCCAGTATCAACTCCATAAATAATTTCCACTCCTCACCCTCTCTCCAGTAGGTTTCCCCCTTCAGTTCCCATAAACTATTTCCAACAGTTTCCTGTAAGCAGACAGTCTATCTTCTTTTCCTAAAGCAATATGAGGAACTAAGTAAAACTCTTCATAGCAGGTTACATTCTGCCTGTTCCTTTATGTGTAGAGGACATTGTCAAAACCCAATACCATCACTAAATTATCCCAATCTTTCCACCCACATCTGACCTTCCAGATCTTCCCTCCTCACTGATAATCCCACATTTTAACACAGCTGCTGAAACTGCTGTTTCTGCCATGTTCTCCCCACAGTTTAAGAAGACTGGAGTGTTTGGCTACTTTAAGTCTGTTAATTGCATCCATGCAACCTTGAGTAATCAATCTAGGAGCCAAAGCATCAATCCCATTACTCCTGAATGCCATTAACTTTGGCTGTTTCTTCTAGCAGGTATTAGCAAGTTGCAAGCCCAAGACATCTGGACTAGCCTAGGCTTTTTTCTACTCCCAAACACTCAAATATGTGTTTACAAAGATTATGAACAGAATACAAAAAGCTTTAGTTGAAAAAGTAGAAAATCAAGGTCAGCATTGTTTTCATTGGATAAAAAAGCTGGAGATAATGCTCTTCTCAGTTACTTTACCATCTAGCAAAGCATAAGTTCAATTCTCATTCAGGGGAAAAATTTCATCTTAATTTGGCAGTTGTGTCTCCAGCTATCGTGCATCCAGACCACACATTTCATTTGTCTGACAACACAGATAGCTAATTAATTCTCTATTATCTTGTACAATGAAAGTCAACACAATGCAGGTGAAGAATTACTTAAATAATTTTTAGGCTTTTAGCCAAATCTGGAAGTTGCTGGGGGCTGAAATTAGGTATTAAACTGGAACATGATTCCAGTTGCCTTTACTACCTTGAGCTGTAACAGAGCTATGTGGCAGTTTTGAGAGGACCAAGAACACAAAGTTTTTGATGCTGGAGCAAACCAAGTGAGCTGTCATGCTCCCTGCACACCTTAAATGTCTTCAAGCAACTGGAAAGTTATTTCAGAGACCGTTTCAAGAGTCTTTCTTATTAGTCAGTATTTTAGTCCTTCTAAAAGGTAGTGAGAAGTTCAGCGTGGGCAGCTGCAGCTGAGGAATGACACTGCATGCAACACTGAGGAAATAGATAAAGAAGTGGAGAGCACAGTTCATGCAGCGAAAGAAAAGAGATGCAGGTCTGTGCTGATTGCCTGGAGCAGAGACACAAGCTGACACTGACCTGGGGACAGCTGGAGCCAAGGAATTGTTTCCACTTCTGCTATTCGAAGTAAAGGCGACATGATTCTCATCTTGAATTTTAACTCTTTTTTTTTCTCTTTCAGGTTCAACAATGTTTCGTATTGCCTGGAAAGCTGTATGTAGTGGGGATGCTTGGAAAGGCTGTTTTTTTGGAGAAGCATCACTTTGCTCCAGGTTCTTGGTTGTCATCTTTTTCCCTTCCTTACTTGGCAATTGAGTGAGAGCAGTTTCTTTCACTGGACTATTTTTGCTGTCAAAGTATTCACAAGCTGCATTCACTGGGATTTTCTCCCTCTTCTTTTTAATTTTAGGACCTTTAAGTAATTCTAAAGGAAAAAAAGGAATATACTTTTTGTACAAAAGAGAAGCTGGAGATGACTTGTCCCCCCAGCCTGTTCATAATAGAAGTAAGAACATTTCACACTTTCACATGACTAAAGAGGAGCTTGGAATAATTCTTCATAGACAATTCATATCCCTTAAAGAATGTTTCTTCATATAATCTGATCATCCCAACAGAAGTCAGCTTGATAAAGAGAAAACATCTTTCTCCTCATCCACTCTGTCTTTTCACCAAGGCTTTAAATTAAGTGCTCTGAACTGCAGGCTCCTGATGTAAGCTCCCACAAACAACATCTTAAAGTTAAATCCTTTGGGTGTGGACAAAAACAACTTTCCTGTCTGGTTCCCTTTTCATGGAATCCCAGAACAGTTTGGGTTGGAGGGGACTTTAAAGCACATCTTGATCCCACATCCTGCCATGGGCAGGGACACCTTCCCCTACCCCAGGTTGCTCCAAGCCCCATCCAACCTGGCCTTGGACACTTCCAGAGATGGGGAAGTCACAGCAGCTCTGAGCAACCCGTGCCAGGGCCTCCCCATCCTTACAAGGGAAGTTTCTTCCTAGTATCTTATCTATTTATTTAAATAGAATCCTCTTCCTCCACAGCTCCCTTGCTTTGCACATACTCAGGTATCAGCTGTTTGTCAGGTGGGCCTTTCTAGTCAAAATTTAATCCATGTTAACTTGAGCTACTAAACTGCTTTCCTGTAAATGCTTTGCACCTTATTCCAAAGCTCCTGTCAGCTGCCTACACCCAGAGAGCCGAGGTTTCTCATCACCACAAACACTGCTGCTATTATGGGAAACACCTGAGATTTGATCCCAGCCACTTGAGTATGGTTATCTACCTGTGCACTATAAAGCCCCTGAACACTGCCATTTGTAACTGCAAAACTGCATTCTTTAGTGTCCTCCAGTCAGTGTTCATATATTCAAGTGAGGTCTTGAGCAAGGCAGGGCTTTTCTACTTCAGCTCAGCAGATTTTGGATCAGGTTATTTCAGAAAGTCAGCTATTTGAGCATTAAATTCTGGAACTAAACCAATGTCTTCCTGTTTAATGTCATTCCATTTCTAAAGGCTGAGAAAATCAGAAATTTCTATTTTCCCAGACAGAAAAGAAGCATTTACCTTCAGGTTCATATTTCATTTTCAGCTCATCCAGCATAACCCGCAGGTTCATATTCTCACTCTGACAAGCCTGCAAATGCCTCTCATTTGTAAAGAGCTTCCTTTCAAATTCCAGGACCCTTTGGCTCTCATACAGAGCTTTCATTCTCTGCAGGGATAGTTCATTTTTCAGTGTTTCAGTTTCCTTGCTGAGGTGGGAGGAAAATTATACAAAACAATCAAGACTTGGATTGGTTTGGGTTTTTTAGTAAAGCAACAACTAATCACTCAACTTCACCTTAAATTGGTACTTAAGACATTAGTAGGAAAAATCAAGTTCTTTTTGTCCTATAAAAGATTTTGAGTGTTATTATCTCACTTTTTATAAGAAAAATAGACATACACAGCCTAAAGACTAAGACTTTTCATACAGTTTCCTTACAAATTAACTTTTAATTGATTCAATATCTCGATTGCCCTGTATCTAGGAGCATTAACAACATTTCTAGAAGAAAGCAATAATCATAAACAATATTTCTGCTGTTTTTTAAAACACAAATGAAACTAGAAAAAAAGAATCCCCAGTCCAATAACCAAGTCAGGGTGGTTGCACAACATTAGAAAATGCAACCAAAACAAAACCCATCTGCACATGCAGTCAGTGCATACAAACAGTAACAAAAAAGGGAGGATAAAAACCANAAGTCAGGGTGGTTGCACAGCATTAGAAAATGCAACCAAAACAAAACCCATCTGCACATGCAGTCAGTGCATACAAACAGTAACAAAAAAGGGAGGATAAAAAACAAGTAGCTGGAAGACAACCCTGCCACAACCAGGGCCTCAGGCTGGAAGTACTTACTTTGAGTTGTCAAGTTTAATTTGCAGTAAATCTGCATAGTAACCATTTTCAGAATCGCTTCCTTTGGCACCATTAGCAGGTCTGGACTCCTCCATATTCTCATATAAACTCTGATAAAGAACAAGTGTCAGGTTGTCAAGCAGTGACCTTTCAGAAGCACATTAGCTTAGTTCTTAGGAGACATTTTCCATGCATTTTGATAGAGAAGCCTCATCATAGAGGGATTTAAACACAGAAGATAAAACTTAGCTGCTCTGAGTAGTTTCTCATTTGTTACAAATGTCAAATAGCACTAAAACTGACAGCTCTCTCTCATTCACTGAAAAAAGGAAAAAAAGTGAGTTATCTCAGCTCCAGAAGGTTTGCAACTGCAGAACAGCTTTCTTGCTTTTTACTTGAAAATACAGAGTATTTAGTTAACTCACAGGGAATTTTTCTCAGCATTTATTTCTAGGCTTCAGCAGCTGGATCCCAGAGGAATACCAGCCATGCTAATCAACAGTCAAAATCTCAAAATCAATTTCACATCTGAGATGAGGAAGTTGGTTCGTAGTAAAGATATTATAAATGCAGCAACATGTGTCACTGGGGTTTTTGTTTGGTGTTTTTTTTCTGAACAAGCAATACACAAATTTAATGCTGTCCCAGAGACCTCCCAGGCCTCTGTTAGTCACTGCCTACAGATACTTTTGATGGTTATTAGAATCAATCATTCAACTTCCCAACACTACTTATTTATGGCCTAGAGACATAAATAAGCACAGATCACGCTTAAACATGACAAAACTGGTCAAAATCATGCTTCCTCAATTATTGCTAAAATGGGTTAAGCCTGGCTTCACACCACTTGGGTTAAATACAGAATACAAGAGGCTATCCTGGAAAGCATAATCCTACTGCACAAGCTAATGCATCTCAGTTTGCATTATAAAGCTCTGATAAGAAAGGGCCAAACCAGTCCAGAAACCTGCAAGAATTAAGAAAGGCTCCAATTTTTCACTCTGGAAACATACAAGCATCAGTAGCATTACACTGGTGTATATAGAAATACTCATGTGTTTCTCACTTTTCAAAATACTGACAAGATGTTTTCAAGTTGCATAAGGAGACTGAAAAAAATGTTTTACAAGGATGATTAAGCAATTCAGTTTTGCTAGAAAAGAGCATGCTTCAGCTGCAAAGTTAAGACACATCAAGAAAATAAATATCCAAGAAGTTCAATAGGGCTGAGACACTAAAGGCTAAAGCCTAAACACACACAGTAAAAGTGCCAAATGACTACACCTTCCTAGAGAAAAATTGGATGTCACAGCTCAGTGAGCTTTGACCAACTGAATTTAAATGCTAGAAGTAACTATAAAAGATATGAAGGTCCTTCACACAGGACAAAGAATTGTTTCTTCAACTCAGGTGTTGGGTGGGGTATAATTTTCTGCTTCTCTGCATTTGAGGAGTCTAATATTCTCCAGCTCTAAAATACAACTCCGGTCAAATAGATATGAGCCAGGTTTTGGATCCCTTTTCAAACCCGAGCATGGACTACAGATAGTTTTAATAATTCTTCTTGTTCTCATATTTTTGCTTCCAATTACAATTTTCTACTTAATTAAAAACCACATACCTTAAATTTTTCTAGCTGCCTCACTTTCATAAGAAGATCTTCTATTTCACCATTCTTTTGCTCTAACATGGACTGTAAGCGTTCCAGCTGATCAAATTCTGCCTGGGAGCCCTTCAGCTGTAGCAGTGTAGCCATCTGCAGCTGGAAAAAAGGAAAACACTATTTACAACAAGTACTAGGATAAGTGACTGAAAATCCTAGCCTTTTACACAAAACTGTTTGGGTACTCAAGCCTTGTAATTCTAAATCTGAATATAGAAGGGCACTGGATGCTTGGACTCAGCAATCATCCCCACAGACACTCCAAGGCTTGAGGACAGCTGAGATCTCTCTGAGCAGTGCAGCTCTGAGGTGTCCCACTCATCTCTGTCATCTAGGAAGCACACAAACACACTGCCAAGGACACACAACATTCCACGTTCACACCATCAGCACCAAGGCAGCCAGAACCCAGCCTCAGTCCAGGCTGATTTGTCAGAGCTAAAATGCATCTTGAGAACTCACTTAGGAAAACCCACAAATTTAACCCCCCATCTTTTCAGTTCTGCTTTTCAGGTATAACACCATGTTTGCCTTCCACAATATTAACACAAGAATTTTGGCTTTTTCTGCTTCTCCAATGGAATCCTTTCAAGCAAAAGAACACCTTCTATCATTACAAAGAAGAAGTTATAAAAATCTTACATTTATAGCAATATTTCTGTTGGTGTTAACATAATAATATTGAAGTACAAAGGTCTTAGTACATTCAGTAACAGGTGATACATTAGACACTTAAACAACAGGAAATACAATAAATCAAAGACTTCACAAGGTGTTAGTGAAAGCTGAGGTATTTTTATCAGTCTAGTTAATATGGATAAGGTAACACTGGGAGAAATCACAGGGAAATGACTGAGTGAAAAGATTAGATTACAGAGAGAAAGTGAGAAGATCATTTACCCTATAGAATCTCCTATGTCAGGTAAATGGTATTGATGATTCTGTGCACAAATTAGAGCTAATGAAAGATTCAATCATCTCCTCAGAGCTTCTTACAGGATGCAAGGGAGGCAAAATTATAAACTCCACTTCACTGGCTGACTAAAACTATCCTTACAGTTCCCAAGCACAGACAACCTTTTTTCCTTTTCCCCTTAAAAGCCCTCCTGCTAACTGTCAGAATTGCAAATTGCAGCTGATCTACATACCAAAGAACAGGAACTGGAAAGGATGCTCTGGACTAGGAAAAATACACTAGAGGTGGTAAAGCTTTCCCAGGAGTGCTGTGTACATTCTGTTCAGTAGACAGATCCTCAGGATTTACCAGTAAATACCACAAAGTGAGGTTCTTCAACTAAAGATGCAACAGCAATCACCTCTCCTGTGTAAGCAGCTTTGAGTGGGGAGATCAGCTAAACTCAGACTGAACCTTAACTGGCAGCATCTCATTGCAGCACAACACAGAGGATGCTAACAGGGATCTAAGACAGCAGCTGAAGTGAAGCAGCTGTCCTAACCAACAACCCATCTCCAATACTATCAGAAAAAGATTTACAAAAAAATTCCAAATAAAAGCATTAAGTGCTAGTACAGGGATACCAATTTGACTCCATTTTTGGTACTTTCAGTATTAGGTGTGTTTCTTACACCATTCAATCAGACTGACTTCATATCACAAGGAGAACATTTCCAAAGGAACTGATCCTACCCAATGACTTTTCCTCACTCAAAACTTTGCTGTATCAGTAGGGTTTTTCTTCCCCTTTAAGACTCTTGTTTGAACTATATTCAACCTACTCCACAAAATCTAGGTAATACAAACCTTCAGTGCAACTCATGATTATCACCCTTGATGTTTAAGCACTCTCCTCAAACTGCATGAACAAGTAGTCCATCAAAATGAAAGGTTCCACTTTAGCATTGAAAAACTCATGAGACCAACATGAAAACAGTTGGCAGCCCTGCAGCATCCCCTTGACATTATCTTGTAAATCAGCTTCTGCTAACTAGTCCTCAACAATATTAACCAACAGGCTCCCATTCCATAGCAGCGGAGTTTAACTTAAAGGGTTATGAAAATTATGACTTATTCTTACACCAAAAATAGGGAAAAGCAAGAAGAAAAAATATGGACAAAGACAAGAAAGCAACACAGAGGTAGAAAAACCCAAACCCCTACAGTGTGACAGCAGTAAAAGCCTGTCCTTTTCTTTATGCTCATTCCTGAAAACCACAGTTAATGCACAAATATTTGACTCATGTAGTACAAGAATTAGAAAAGAAAAAACAATTATCAAGATAAACTGAATGCTAGTTTGAGTGACAGGAGTTGTGTTTTACTTTAATTCATTAAACAACTACTGCCAAAATGAGCAAACATGGTGCCTTCACTGTAAGGTGGATGCTGTTAGACCATAGGAGTCAAACAGCACAACATCATCTCACTTGTTTTTTCTCCCATTTCCCTCCCCCCAGACTACTGAATCATATTTTAAAGACAACAAATCCCCTGGCCTGTGCATTAAAGCAGTGCCTTATCAGACCCAAGGACACTCTGGAGTATTACAGGAATCATCCTACCTTCATTCTTTGCAAGTGTTCTCTACTGAATGCATGCTGTTTTTGTAGGGACTGATATTTTACTTTCACACTGATCAGCTGTCGTTCCATTTCTGCCCTACGGTCCTCCACCTACAGAACATTGTGAACAATTATTACTGTGAAATCACAACACTTGCTGTCACTTGGATGCTGAGTTTGATATAGACATGTTGCTTAGCAATTGGTTTTCAGTCTGCAAATACTGCTTTTCCAGCAACAGTACTTGAAAGTCCAGGCTACTGTCATTGCCCTGGGATAGAAGTGAGTAGACAGTGCCACTGAAGCCCAATCAGTAAAATGCAACAGATTATTCTTTTGATATCAAAATAAGTAACATTTCATATTCTTCAGTGTTGCTGTAGAATAGTTTTGTCCACTAGCAATAGAACAGTTAAAAAAATCTGAACTGTTTCCCCAGTTTCACCCATCCCCTGGATGCTGCCATGAAACTTAATGCTCCCTATGCATTTAACTCTTACTCAAAAGCTAATTCCAAAACCCTCCCAAAACTCTCAAACATCCAGATATTTTCAGGAAGTTTATGAGGCAGCTTTTATCAGCATCTGCTAATATTTCACATACTGTCTTCTACATTAAAGAAGGATTTATCAGCTGAACAAAACTACTTTAGAGTCAAGAGCTGCAGACAGAACCATCATGAGCCCCCAGCCACAACTTTTGACTTGATAGTCAGATAAGTTGAAGAGATTGCATTAAGTTTACTAACTCCTTATCTTCAGAGAGACCATGAAATGGCTTTCCACATGTCAGATCAACACTGAAGTCATATTTGAGGAACAGAAATACATGCTGGCCAGATCAGGTGCAGATACGCTCATATTTTCAATACAATATAAGAAAAAAAACTGAAAATACTTCTCAGGCATCTGTTGCATAGTCGTACCTCAGCAAAGAGAGAATTGCCTTTACTTGTAGGGTCCAAAGATTGTTGCACTGCGTGATCCAGCTGAACTTGAAGCTCCTGATTAGCCTCACGAGCTTTCTAGATTAAAGCAAAGAGGATATTGGTCATTTAAGCATCTGATGTACTGCATAATTAATTTAATCAGAGAGCTTTAACTCTTTTCAATTTCCTGTACTTTAGCAGAGAAACTGTACATACAGTTCTAGGAACTAAGAGATAAATTAATTTCATTTCACTAAAACACTTAATATTCCACTTGTTCTTCAGGACAAGAGTACAACTAAAAGCTTTTAAGGATAAGCTTTGATGTCTGTCAACTGGATTCATGATATTCAGGCCACTCTCCCAGCTGTGTTCATCAGTCACAAATGCTCTACTTCCCAGTACAAGATTCTCCACAGCATTCAGCAGGAACTTGAAATAAAAAGGAGAATTCTGCCAGTGACCTGTGAGAAGGTTCCCAAGAGGCAGAACAGTGCCATGCAAAGGCTCTCCTTTCACAGCTGCCACAAAACAAGGCCAACATAGAGCTTTTACCACCAGGCAACACCAAACATCACCAATCGTTATCCTTATCCCTTCCCCCTCTCTCACAACTCCTCAAAAATCCTACTTCACCAAAACCTGGCAACACAGCTCGTGCAAATTGGGGATTATCAACCACTGTCAAGTAAAATCAAGAGAATACCTCTAATGCATTACAGTAAAAAACAACTTCTTTTTCCCTCTCTTCCTTTTCCCCCTGCAGCCGCTCCAGCTGGTTCCGTAAGTTACTGTTCACAAGCTCTAACTGTTCTTTACTGCACTGCAGCTCATTCAGCTTTTCTTCATCATTGGCCTGAACAAACAAAAAACAAGTAAGAAATAAAAAAAAAATAAAACAACTGGAAGACAAGCAGGCCTAAGTAAACCCAAGATATTTGTTAGTAGTAATTAGTTTTAATACAAAATATTATCTTGAAGAAAAGAAGGTATTAAAGCTTAGCTATTAATTATTTTCTGCTTTGCACATTGTCTGAATAAAAGTCAATCCTAACGTAGCACTGTAGACAACACACTTAAAAATGAAATGAGCAAAAGGGCAGATTTTCATCTTCAACTAGTCTACACTACAAATTCAGTGCTACTCACATACCTTCTGACTCTGGAGTTCAGTGAGCTCTATCTGCAGGTTGAGCATTTCTGAAGACATGGTCTCATGCACACGCTCAGACATCAGGTGCAGTTCTTCTGATTTGGCAGCAATTATTTCCTTCTGATGCTCCACTTTTTGTCTCAGCTGTTTCTCTGAAAGTCGGGTTTCATCTAGTTCTGCTTTCAGGTTCTCCAACTTAAAAACAGTTGACAACTAAATAGTAACATTTCACGGTAAATTCTTGAAAAGCACAATACTTCTAACTGTTCCAATTACAGAAAATGTCTTTGAAACACAGGAGTAGCTTTTAAAAATAAGCATTGAAATTTAATGTCACTCATAAGTGACTACACAGATATTTTTTAAAAACCAAAAAGCAAGCTACTATACATTGTAACTATTTATTTCTTTTGGTAGTTAATAGTGCAATTTTAAGTTAAGCAAATAGTATCTAAAATGGTATTAAACAACCTTTAAGCTATAGTTACCAAACCTTGTTTTTAAGGTCACTGATTTCTTGTCCATAGGCTCTGTCAAGCTGTTCTTTCTGTTTATCCAGTTGCACATTTTGCTGTTGCTTAAGGGAATCACACTCAAAATTCAAGCTTTCCAACATTCGATTCTTGAGTTCAATTTCTCTCTGAAGAGTGTATTTCTCTTGTTCAAATTTCTGAAAGAAATGACACACTAATAAATCTAGATGTAATTGTACACTGTTCCCTAAGCATTTATGAAAAAGCACAGGCTCAGAACCAAGATGTCTGTAGCTCATTTAGTCTTCTGTTGGGAGTGCCAATTAGAAAGTTGTAATACCCATGCTTAAAAGAAATTAAAAATAAGTGCTCAAAAATGTTATCATTTATAAATGCTGTGGTTATAACTCGATTGTGCAATATTCTCTTCTTCATGGAAACTCTATTTCTTTGCACCCAACATGGAAGGTGTGGGTATCTTTTCTGCAAGTGTCATAAATTTAGCCAGTTTTGCCCCTTCTACCACTACAGAACCCAATTATGTTAAAAATTACTACAGTCCATCAAGAAGAACAGCTGAGTTCAATAGGTTTTTTAAGACAACTAAATTGTAGGTTTCATAATAAATCCCATCAAATCTTCCAGACTGAAGAGTAATTTTTAAACAGCTTCCATCTATGCTTAATTGCATGTTTGCTAATTACAAAGGGCGGCTGCATCTTACTCTTCCAATCAGCCAGCAATTACAGAAAAGAGAATCTAGAAAGCAAAATAGGTAATAAGGAAGCCAAATGAATCTAAATACGCAGATTTTTTTTTTCCTTTTCAAAACAGCCTAACTCTTGAGACACAAACCAGAATTAAAAAAATAACCTAAAAGTTGCCAGGTATCAAAGTGACCTCTGTGGCCAAGACACAGCTTATCAAGGACAGGCTTAGCTCTCAAATACCCTGGGCAGGAGCTTTAACACAAAGATAAAGACTGGGCACAGGACAGGTTTGGGAGTGCACTGCTTGGCCAGAGCCAAGAACAACAAAACCCCAGCAAGAACCTGCCTGCACACTGGTACAGAAGAGCACACAGAGCTTTCTGAGAGGCTTTTGTGCCTGCTGGTAGAGCCCACACTTGTGTCCACAGTAACTGCCTTGGCTCTCAGGCTGCAAAGAGAGCCAGAGAGAGATTCAAAAGCTCTAAAGAATCTGTAGGGTAAGCACAGCTCCCACACAAAATGTTATTCTACTGTATGAAGGCCCACAATTCCTACCCTCCACCCCTGGAATCTAAGCTACCAGCCAGGCTCAGAAGTTGGCTCTAGCCTCTCACACAGGATCACAGCCTATGGGAGCAGCTTCACAGCTCAGTACCTGCCCTCTCTGCTGGTCAGCAGGAAAGGATGATCCTGCCCTGGCTTCCTTGGAACCTGTGCCTTCAGCTGCCTCTCACACAAAGCTTACTAATGGTGAACTGACCAGAATAAAAAATTCTGTCCATTCAGAACAGCAGGGTGCTGCAACCCTCCAGCTGCTACAAAACAAATCTTCCAGCTCTATCCCAGGACTGGGGATGGATGCACAACCAGAAACAGACTAAATGAAGACAAATAATTTATCTGAAACATGAGCTGGGTGAACACAAACATGATTAAAGCCTTTATGAAAAGTGGAAGAGATTTTCCCAACTGAAATTTTCTCAAAAAAGAAAACCGGTCAACTAAATAATACCTCTGTAATTCAGCAGTATACTACTCCTTTTTCTGAGTTGCAAAGAAATGTGCTAATAAGTTCAGAACTCCTGGGTATTTGGAAAATTCAAAAACTTCACTACAGAATAAATAAATTTTACAGTCTTGCTGCTAGCATTCTTCTCACAGCTTTTAAGTGATATAAAACTGACTGGGAGAGCATACACGAATGAATTGCTAAGCAGAGGCAAACACATGCTTTGAAGCAAATTTACTTTAGCATTTAGCATTCATTTTACATTAAAGGCAATTAGTCCTACATGATGCTGAACACTTGATGCATAATTAGCTATGAAACCCTGTCCCAGTTAGAGACAATTATGCTCAATGTCTTAAAGCTGAACAAAAAGCCCTCTCTACAACTACTTAGAGGTTTATTAAAATGAATCTCAAAGGCTTGTAAAACACCTGTGCCCTTCAGAAAATAGTTAAAATAAAACAAAGTTTTGGTTTTGAACTTTGAGAAGAAAAGGCAGTCATCACCTCAGTTTTCTCAGTCAATTCACAGCGTGTTTGATCCAGCTGATTTTGAACCTCACTTTGGGACTCCAGTAAATGCAAACCATATTGTGCTGCCTTTCTTCGCTCATTCTCTGCTTCCTTGAGTTGCTGTTTAAGACTTAAAATGGTCTCTGCCTCCATCTTTCTTTTTTTATTCAACACTGCAAACAAAAATTATTAAAAAAATATATTGCAGTAAATATATTTTACAAATAAGAGTAGTTACCTGAAAGAAGTTACTGGATTTCCTTTCTTAACCAGGATAGAATGATACATTTTTGCATTAATACAAGACACAAAAAAACCCCCTCACAAACAGACCCCTGAACAGTAAAATAACTGTCATTTCTTCATAAACTTGGTTACTGCCATATTTTTGATTATGTCTAACATGCAGCAAAAGCACTCCTGTGCACCCAGTCTGGTTTCTTTGTACATCCCAACCAATTTAGGATACAGCTCTCTTGCCAAGTACAAGACAATTAAATAACCTTAGCAAAACCCTGCTATGCACTTGGCTGACACTATTTTCTCTGTATTATAAACCAAGCCCCACCAAGTCCAGCATTTCTTGTGTACACAAATAACACTTAAGATTGGCGTAGGCAGCTGCCTTAGCAGGACAGTGTACTCCTAATAACATTATGTGGGATAGAGAAACAGATAAAAGGTAAGGAAGGGATGAGTCAAAAATAGAAGCCCTGTTAAAATATATGGAGTTTAATACAGGGCTTTGCATTTATTTAAGTGCTTAATTGAGTCTTTCAAAGTTTAGTTGCTGCAGGCGACTTATTTGTAAATAAACATGTCCTTGTCACATTACAGAAAATTCATCCTTTTCTTACTGTAGAGTGTACCACAAGACAGAAGGTGAATTTTGCAAAATGGTTAGTCAAAGTAAATCCAACAAACCAAATATTTAAAAAAATCAAAATCAAGTCAAATTAACACCATAAGCTCGTATGACTGCTTGCTCCCAAATCTGCTAAATCAGCCCACTGCAAAAAAATCCTATTAAGACAGAAAATGCTAAGTAACTCGGGCTTCTGAACAACATATGCCAAGAGTTTTCTCAGAAAGTAGGAAATAACAGTGAGAGAAGAGACAAACACACCAAAAAAAATGTGCAGTTAATTTTTCAATGTCAAGGCCCATAATTTTATGCAATTTCAGAATTAAAGTAATTCTGTATTGAAGACCTAACTCCTGCTTTTTGTTGTCACAGAAGCAATTTCTTTGTTGCCATTTCTTACTGGCACATACATAATTCTTATGAATGTGGTAATATGCATCCTTCACTCCTTTTTTTGCTAACTTTTACTCAACATGAATAACTCCTAGTGGAGTTACCCAGCTTCTCCTAATAGAAAAGAATTTAATTAACATGCAGAAGTAATCATGCCAATGCTGTGCCAATTCCTTTCCAAGACACAAGACAGAAATTATGACATTCTGGCTTTTGCATTTTCTCTTCGCTTGTTGCTATGCAGGTTTAACACATACAAAGAGACTTAATCCAGCCAGGCTTTGAAACCTCAGTTTTCACCTCTAACCACTGCAATGCCTGAAATACTAGTTTTACACTTATACTAAAGTAAGCCAGTGAAACACAGGAATTTTGCATACCAGTAATTGAGAATCATCAGTATTATACTAATGCAAGTACAGGGACACCACATACAATTTAATAATGAAGTGTTTAAGGCAAGGTGTAGTAATACAAGAACATAGGCAACAACTTCTAGCATGCATTTCCATT
Organism: Buphagus erythrorhynchus; assembly: GCA_013400855.1. NCBI lineage: Eukaryota > Metazoa > Chordata > Aves > Passeriformes > Sturnidae > Buphagus > Buphagus erythrorhynchus. Next base: position 35,863 of record VZTT01007470.1, read on the forward strand.
AGTAAAGAGGATGAATGAATCATTGTTCACTTACATAAATGGAATTTTTAAAATAGCTTTAATTTCTGATCAGACACCAGTATAGAGGCAACACAGCCATCTGACAGCTCCTACTTTACTAAATTAAATGAATAACATGTTTAACTCACCTCCAGAAGCCCACTGAAGTATTTCTTGACTTTATTCTTGCACTCCACCTTCAAAAGAAAAAAAAGGAAGAGTTGTCTAGTCTAGATGAGTCTGAGCTGCCACCACAGCACAGCCCTTCAGAGCAGTCCCTTTTCAGAACAGGCTTAACCCTGCTGGCTGCCTCATGAACATGCAGATCACAAGCTAAACCCCCACATAAATGCAAATCTTATTCAAATCTCAGTTAGGCACCTGTCAGACAGTTTAGATCAGGCAATGCTGCCAAAGGATGGATGCTCTGCAATGGGCCTTTAGGGCAGGTAAACAGGCGACAGCCAGGGCCATCTTCTTCTGGTATACCTGTCATTTTTAATGGTGTTTTTTGGGGGATTTTTGTCCTACTCTCTCCTATTTCTTCAATCTCTTTTGCATTTCTTTTCCAGTTTCACATACAAGAACTTTGAGCCCCTAATAAATCATTTACTAGACAACAGAAAAAAATCTTATGTTTTTTTTTCTTGATTTTATAGACGAAGTATGGAGGAAAAGAGAAGTAGCTTTTCTATTCACATATTCCTGCGGACTATTAGGGAAAATAGCAAGTATGCCTTTTGGAGCACAGCCAATCTCAATTTTTCCTTCTCAATTCCGGATGAATCAAACAAGTCCAGGTAGTTTTGTTCATGAAGCTGTACACTGAAATAACTGCCAGCAATTTAGTATTATACATGAGGCTAAGTAAATTGCTCTGAAAATAATGCTTTAAGATCAATTGAATGGGTAGCAAGGTGAGTAGGCAGGAGGGGAAAATAATAGACATCAGCCTTCATTTATTCTACTGAGTTACAAGAGTAACACTTTTGGCTAAGTATCTTCAAACATTTAATGAGTGATTCTGTGATGAGAGCTGCACCTCGATTATTCAACCACTGAAGTACTCTTTAATAAAAGTAATAGGGGAGAAGACAAAAGGCAGTCTCCTGTCAGGCCAACTTTCTTCTCCCACTCCAGCACAGTTCTGGTTAAACGCCTTTTCCCCAGGCCACATGCACCGGCTGTGTTCTGATCCGCCAGCAGCACGTGTGCAGTGTTCTGGTCAATGACACAATGACCAGGACGCTTTCTGTCCCTCAGCCCAGGTATTCCCCCGACAGCTCCAGCCAGTTACTTACACAAGCGCGTATCTGCGCATACCACGTTGCACACTCAGGCTGTAAGATCTCCGGAGCCGATCACCTACCACACAAATAGCTTCTTGGGTGGGTCAGTACTACAGAGAACATACAAATATCACACTACAACCTCATCGTTCAGGCAGCACAGAGCGCTGCGTGCCACCAGCGCCATGTCCCCGCTGTCCCTTCCTTCTGGGCCCGACTCGGTGACCGGGGCTGATCCCCTACAGCCGGTACGGGCCCCGAGGGCGGCGGGGACGGGCTCGCCCCACTCCACCAGGGGCCGTGGGACAGCAGACGGCCCCACTCGCTGCAGCGAGAAGCTGCCGGGACCGGCGGCCGGCGCTGGCAGCGGCTCCACAGAGCGCAAACCCCGCTCGCCCCTCAGCCGCCGCCCTCGCCCCGCACCGGCCGTTGCCGCCGTTCAAACTCGGCTCCGCGGTGCCGCCCAAGTCTCGCGAGATCCGCCCCGCGCAGGGCGGGCCCGTGAGGGGCCCCGTGAGGGCGGCTCGTGCCCGTGGCTCCCGGCGCGCTCGCCGTGACCCCGCCGGCGCTGCCGCAGGGTCGTGCCCGCCCCGGTTCTTGGTGTTAAATGTCACGGCGTTGTCCCGACCGCGGGAGCCAATTCGCACACCGAGGAGAGCAATTGCTGTGTTTTATTCCAGTTCGCCCGAAGTAAGGAGAGCAG
>VZTT01007470.1:37976-56134 GCA_013400855.1 Buphagus erythrorhynchus
CCCCGCTCGCCCCTCAGCCGCCGCCCTCGCCCCGCACCGGCCGTTTCCGCCGTTCAAACTCGGCTCCGCGGCGCCGCCCAAGTCTCGCGAGATCCGCCCCGCGCAGGGCGGGCCCGTGAGGGGCCCCGTGAGGGCGGCTCGTGCCCGTGGCTCCCGGCGCGCTCGCCGTGACCCCGCCGGCGCTGCCGCAGGGTCGTGCCCGCCCCGGTTCTTGGTGTTAAATGTCACGGCGTTGTCCCGACCGCGGGAGCCAATTCGCACACCGAGGAGAGCAATTGCTGTGTTTTATTCCAGTTCGCCCGAAGTAAGGAGAGCAGTTGCTTTGTTTTATTCCAGTTTGCCCGAAGTAAGGAGCTGGGTGGTAACACACTAAAGGCTGGCTCACCCATCAGCAAAACTTTCCTGTTTATGCATTTCAGCGAAGGCATCAGCACTCTTTGATTACGAATCCCATAACTTTTCTGTTCATGAGTGCTCAAACCGCTGTTCGCTGTTTTATCTCTCGTTTCTCCTGCTGATCCCTAGCTCCCCCTCCTGAGGGGATGTCACCTGCTGCTTACTCAGCCAAGCTTTCCTTCATTTCTGTGCAGCTTTACCGTCCAAGCCGCACGGCAAGGTCAGTGCTTGTAGCACAGCTGAAAATAACCTATTTTTCTCCCTAGCTCACTCTAGTTTCTACTTATCCTCACTTCCGTACCAGGGACGATTCCCAAGGAGGGATTTTATAGTGCAAAAGTGTCCACTATTCGCAGATTTCCTAAGGCTGATATCCACAAAGAAGACCAAAGTCCATCAGCAGGAGTGTTTCACCATGGCTGTTTGGGAATCCAAACACAAGTGTCCTTTTTTTTTTATACCCCTAAAGAAAACCTTAGTAATTTTTACCTTTTAAGCAGTGATTAAATTTTTAATCTGTTCCGCAAGATTAATATATTTTTGTACTTACTATTCTACTTGATGTGACATCCCTAACAAAAGCCACTGCACATAAACACGTGATAGCAAATTCTGCCTTTAGTGAATTATTAAGTAATGCAAGGTTAAATTCAAGCAACAGGCTGTAAGTAGATGCAAGGATAATAATCCTATTTGGAGCAACTGGGACAGAAATAGATGTCCTAAGAAAAAAGGGGCTTGGAAAATAAGCAGAGTCTAAAATTTGACAGAGGGAGCCAATAAAACACTACTACTATTAAAATTATGCTGCTTCTACTTTCCTGTCAAAATGGGAGTCTACCTTTTGCCAATAGAAATGGGATTAAAAATTAGGTACAGAATGGTCTAGACAGGCAAGAATACCAAGTTGGTTAAAACAGGACAGGAAACGAGACAATCCTGTTCTAATCCTGATTCTGCTGTGTTCACTGTGTGATTAACCAAATACCCACAGCTAAACCCCCTTGTTTTAAAATAAGGATAACAGTGACTTAATTAACAAATCCATAGAATTCCCCTGACATATATCTGAGTATATCTTGGAAAAAAATAAAATACATTGTAAATGCTAAGTATTATTATGATTACTCCACCCTCCTAGCCTGCTAAATTATAAAATAGATAGAATAGCTGCTGCTTCCCCCTCTTTGGTTCTACAGTTATCTATGATAGCTGATGTTTAATACATGAAATAATTTACCACACTCCATAACATTTTCTTCATCTTAGAATTTCCATTTATGCTTTAAAGCAGAGTTAGGAGCTTAGATGCAAAGTAACTAATTCATTATTTTAAAAAATCCATTATTTTCAGACCTGTTCTCTTCCCCTTGCTGAAATGGCAATCACTAGGACAGTTTTACAGACCATATCTACAACTTGTGAATAGGAAACACAGGCATGGGTTGCTAACAAGCTGTTAGCAGTTTGTCAAGTGGAGTGACCATCTTGGCAGAATGCTGCAGGACCATTCCCTGGTGGTACAATATCTAATTCTGATGCACACCAGAGTTCCTCAGCTTTGAAGCTGGATTTCTCTTTACAAGGCTGTAACAAGAACGTAGAATGACAAGGTCATTATGTCCATTGATTGTGGTAAAGATGGCTTTATGGAAACAAATACTTTCGTCCCACTTATCTATGAGAGGACTGTCACTTTTCATGTTTCTTTTCAGCTTAGGTTATATTCAGTCCCTAGCTTGCTACAGTAACCATAAATTTACTGTTAGGCACTTTTCTCCTGCTTCTGACCTCAACAACAACCACTGCCCTTTAGAGATTCTACAAATCCAATTGCTACTGAAGCATAAATGTTTCCTAAGTGTGGAGTCTGTATACTTTTGTTTATTGACAGTTTGTATCAGCACACTTAATTAAATCTGTGCACTGCTGACCCTGTATAAAATGGAAATCCATGTTTTGTGAGTCTTATCTACCAGCAGGCAAGAATTCCACATAAGTACAGGATTAATTGCAGCAAGTAAATGTGTTGGTGGTTTGGTTTTTTTCAGCCTCTGAGGAGGAGGCTTGTTGCTTTTATCTGCATAAAAACCAATGAGTTAAAAAAGCCCTCTTGGTCTTTCCCTGCTAATTGCTCAGGGTAACATATGAGCTGACAAATGTTTTAGTAACTCTGCCTGAGATGCCAAATGCTCCACAGAGCAAGGAATTTCCAGAAGTCTGGTGAGAAGTGCTGATTACTACCCCTCATTTTGGCACAACTGACCCAGGCTTCACCACAATATAAATTTATTGGAGCATTAGAGTGTGGTTTGTTTGTTTGTTTGTTTTTACATGTCCTTGCTCTTCATTATTTAAGAACACTTAAAGCTGCACAACTTAAAGCCATGTTATTTGCTAGTGCAGCTTCATAAAAACCCAGGTTCAACTCTATCCACATTTTTCAGCAGGTAAATATGAAAATGTTCTGCTTTTTTGAGACAGGACGCTTTCACCTTCCATTAAACAGAAACCAGAATATTAATATGTTTTAATTTATTACTGTGAATACCAAGAGCAGTAATACCAATACCTGAGTTGTTCTGCAAGGAACTCGAGTAGCTCAGTAATTACAGCAACAGATTGAGGGCCAGTGACTGTTTCTAAGCCTCTCTAAACTATTAGACACTGACCTCATCCAAATCACTCCATCTCACTATTTCTGTCATCTTAGCAAAACACATCTTTACTTAGCAGTTTTCTTACCAGTCTGACCTTAAACAGCCTTTTGTGGCCACATGTGATCACTGCAAAATCTATCAAGGAGGTGTGAGAGCTACAAAAACAAACTCTCAGGTTTGTAACTCCCTTATGAAGCCTCTCCATTACTTTTATTTAGATTGGTCACATTTTTGCTGCCTGTTTGAATGGGACAGGAGCCTCACAATGAGCTTCCTGGATTTATGTAATTGAGGAACCCAGTTATGAAAATATACTTTCTTCAGTGTGCAATATATTCTTAAAAGAAAGGGTAAAATTTGATGCATCTTTAATATTTTCCAAATTCCCATGGTTAAAGTCACAATTGCAAGATGTTGCTAAAAACAACAAAATAACAATGCAAGTTTTGTGATAACCTCAGAGAGTTGATTTTTTGTTGGTTTATATCTGGTAACTCAGTCAATCCCAGAACAAGGCTGCCAAATCCACATGCAATAGAACCCGGAGTGTAGGGTGACTCAAAGTTGTTTTAACTTTTCTTTTATCAGTATCTCAGAAAGCCACTTGAACTTCACACCCAGCACGAATGCAGATATCCAGTATTACCACATTGGTGGGTCAGAACCCCCACTTCTCTTTTCCTTTTATTTTGAGTTTACTTAGTTGGCACAAGTTCACATTCAATTTGTTGCACTGAGATATAGCAAACTCAGTGTTTAAATGCTGCTCTCCTCTTTGGCAACAGCATCAAATGAATACTTAAAAGACACATTAGTGATTGTATGGAGTTTGCGATGTTGCATTGTATTTTTATTTGTTTTTTTACTTCCTAAGAAGAAAGCCCTTTAAAAGTTTTCTTCCAAATTTACCCTAAACCAAAACATTGATATAAAAATATTCATAAAGGCACCATCATCAACACTTGTAATTGCACAACCATGAACTAACTCAAAAAATTATTGTTCTCTGAAACTCCTTTTAAGTTATTGCAGTTTATATGCGGTTTTTGATATGCCCGCTAACATGAGAGCTCTTTAAGGCAGGTTTTTATTCCCGGTTTTTATTCCCCGGGAATGCCGAGCCGCTGCCGCGGTCTCCAGCCCCACCTGGCGGCCGCTCCCCGCCACTGCGGCTCCGCTGCCGCTGCCCGGGAGCCGAGCGCGAGGAATCCAAACCATCCAATATTAATGGAAAAAACGATCTCACCAGCTAATACAGCTTCCTTTGGAGCAAAGGTATGGCTCAGGTTAATTGTCATGGCTGAAATTCCACCCCACTCACCCGCTAAACAGTTGGACAAAGGGACTGTCTTTGATTTTAATTGAATTAGAATTCATCCAGATCATCAGCTACATTTTGAATGATAACTTTAGCACTGCCACTGTGAATTTTGAATCAAATTGAGTAAAAAGTTTAATTAGTATTGCCAGCTGGAGGTCATTGGCTTTTTCACCATCAACAGCTTTCACCTGGAGCTCATTTCAGGCCTGCTATAAAAGAGCCTTACTTCTCCTATAAATGTTATAGTTTAGGTGTGCTGTGTAGGTGGCTGTGGAAAAAAAAAAAAAAAGGTAATTTTATTTTTTGTTTTGGTGGGGTGTTTTTTTTTTATTGTTGTTATGAAGCAGTGTTTATTTTTGTCAAATACATTAAGCTACAGACCTTTTGTTGTTTTAGCTTTTCTTAAGCAGTATTTTGAAGTGTGTGGTGGTGACTGTACTGGAGTTCTTGTAAGCCTCTATGCTATCAATTTTTTTATCTATTAAGTATTTTTGAAAGTACTAGTTAGTGCTATCTATCTCTGATGCTTACAACAATAAAGAAGCATTCAAAGAAAAAATGAAAAGTGAAATATAGTAAGTTAAAAGAGCTGTAATTCATTACAAAGATGTTCAATGGCTTGAAGAGTGTATTTTACTTTTGAGGTTAGCTTTTACTAGAAGATGCTGTTATGAAATGTTTAAGCTAAGATTGTTACAAATTTTCTGTGTCTTATTTTGTTTGTAACACTGATTTTATTCATAATGGGTATCATGTTCATAGCTTAATTTAGATCCTCCAGAAAAAGTCTTACATAAAAATGCATGAAAAATCATCAGTCATGTTTTCATGGGTTGGGTCTGTTGCTCTACAGAAACAAGATGATTAAACTGTAGAATATTCAGCTGCTATTGGGTTTTTGAAGTATTACTTTGTTGTTAAGTATATTTATCATAAGTTGTAATAAGAGAGTAACAAGTTGAATTGTAGTAGTTTAGCTTTGTTTCTGTTCCAGGCTTTCTATTTTTAAGACTGCTTTTAGCAGTCTTAAAAACAATTCTTTTGTTTTATCATAACTTTTAATTGTACTTTTCACCCCAAACACTGTCCTACTCCATCCCCTTTAAAGGATCAACTCAAACCTTTTATTAGTTAAACCTATGGGATGCTTTCTTATTCTTGAGGGAGCTTGGCTGATCCTGTTTGGGGCTAAGCAGTTCTACTCTGACTGTAGAGCTGTTTAATATGTCATGAGGCTATCTAAATCAAGCAGAAATTCGTGCTATAGAAGCTAATTAAATTAACAGTATCTGCTACCTGGTTCTATAAAGAATTAGCAGATGTAGAGTTTGATGGCTTTGAGGGAGTTTTCAATCCTGTAGGCACCAGTTTCATCTTCAGCTGCCTGCTTCCCTGCCAGTCTCCAACTGCATCTTCACCCACAGCAGTGGCCAGTCTCATTCTGGGACTGCTGGGCCAAAATGACCTGACCTCTTAAGTCTCACTGCAGAGTAGATAGATTTTTCCAAAGCTTCTGGAAAATGTTTGTAAAAAACCAAACAACCCCCAGCCTTTTTATGGTGGCTTGGATATTTTTTTCCTTAGTGTAATTGTTTTCCCCTTACACTTAATTTTGAATGCAAAATGAAAAATAAAAGCAATGAAGTGAACATGATTGAGTAAAATGGGGTGACTAGAGAGATGAAACAGAAGGGTCTAATCACTTAAATATGTTCTTTGTTCTTTCTATTTGCTTAGCCTGGTAAAATATTCTGACATTGAGAATCTCAGTTTCATTTTCATTATGTAATTATACTAATTCATAGCTTTACTGGCAGATCAACAGCTTAGAGCCTAGTTTTAATTCTAAACACAATTGGCTCTTATTTTATTGTTAAATATTCATGCTGTATCTCAAAATATAAAACTATTTCATCTTGAGTGCAAGATTTCACAAAATGCCTCGGTGAAGATGGCCTGGAACCATATATTGCTTTGTGTCTATGATTTTAGTACTTAATAATATAATTGATCTGTTTCCACAGACAAATTGTGCTATTGAGTGGCTTAAAATACATGCTCCAAAAAGCTTCCCAGCCATGGACCTTACCATGGCATTGTCCAGCTTTGCAAAGTCTTGCTTTAGCTTGCAAACTTAGCCTGGATAATTTACTCAGTCTTAGGTGGAGTCACCTGAGGTTTTTAAGTTTAAAAGTACCTCTTGAGCAAACCATTATCACTCTATACCAATCCTGCTAAAATACAAAGTTGCACACACATATTCTTGTTTAGGTCTAAACTCGGGCAATGTTAACTAAAAAATGCCAGTGTGATTTTGAGCAAATTCTCATAGAAAATCTCAACAGCAATGGCTTGTAGATGTTTCCTTAAATTGAAGGAGAAATATGAATGGCTCTGAGCACTAAAACACTCTTAAAATATTGCTTCTAAGGATTGACTCAGAATTAGGAGAGCAGCAAAATAACCACATTGTTCAGCACTCAGGTCCAATTTTTTGGTGGACTGAGTCTGCCCCATTATAGAATGGCTTAAGATAAATTGCTGGGGTACTACTTTCTGCTAATTAGTTCAGTATGAAGGCAAGCAGCACTTCTTGTTTCATTCTCACTAAGGTGAAAGAGTAGTTCAGACATACATGGGTGCAATTAAAAAATGAAGCAAGAATGCAGTGATTTACCTGGATTCTTCTATACTCCTTATAAATTATGGTGTACTCTGGGTAGCTAGGCAATAATACTATCAAAAGGTTAATTTCATTATGTTTTTATAGCTTTTGAAATATTTGCTTATTGCTTTTGTTAAATTTTCACCTTGGGTAGTACCCTTTTAAAAAAAGGCACATATTTATGTGTTTTGAAGCTATTTGTGAAACTTCTTGGTAAATCCTAAATGTAATGCTAGTCCTGTGGCAGGCACTGCAGCCTTTCTCATGTGGTCAAAACAGAGCACTGAAGGTGCCTTTTCAAGGGTGACTAAGCTGCACAGTGAAAAGCTTTTGGCTATTTGATCTTTAGCAGCAATTAGTATTCCCATACTAAATGTGCATCTAAACCCTGAACTGCAAATTAGGATGCTTATGCGTGTCTTCATTAAATAACTGTTTATTCATGATTATAGCAATGAGAACACTGTTAACTTCTGTTAGGCATTTGAGGTCGAATGCTCTTTATTTTAATTGTCAACAGATTTTTTCACACTGATTATATCAAAGAATAGTAATATTAAAATTACAATGAGCCTGTTTTTTTGTCCTGTGGTATGTAGAATGTCTTTGTAGTCTCAGGATCTGTTTTAAATTGTGTGCTCTGATTTGAGCAGCTGGGATCTGGCTTTGTTTTAAATTATCATGTTTAGATGACTAATAGGACTTTAAAAATACTTCTGAAATGGCAATTTTAAAATACATTGCTATTTAAGTAATGAGCCATGGGATGACACTGTCTTTCCTCAAGTGAAGAGGTCAGATTTTCTTTGATACTGTGATAAATGTTGGCAATTACTGGTCTTGACTTCTCGTAGACATGGCTTCATATTAAAAGGGATTATGAAGAAGGTTTATGGATTAAGATTAACAGCAGCAGATAAAGTATTGTGACTGGAAAAATAGCAGAGACCTATTCTGTGGTCTGATGTGTCCAATGCAGGGACTTAGAAAATGAAGGAATAGGAGACAGAGGGACAGATTCCTACAGGAAGGCTGCCTGCTGGCCTGGGCCTTGCCTGTCTCCATTTCTTAGGAGTAATAGAAAATGAGAATGCAAGTTCCACTGGACTTCAGTGTCTCATCAAAGCTTTTTATTTTATCATTAACGTGGATTTTTATATCTGCTGTTGGTGAGGTTTGTGTTCATGATGTTTAGTTACAGTTGTAGTCCCTTCTAATACCTTGGTATTTGTTGTATTTGGGAATTATTTTAATTAGATGGTTTTGTGGTAGGTTTGTGCTTTGCCTTTAGACTTTAATTTATTGTATTTTATTATTCAGGATTGAGTGCCTGTGTAGTTCTGCGCTACTCAGTTTTCACTAACTTCAGAGAGAAATTCTTCTAATAAACTTTTTCATAGAGAGATCACTAATGTGAATGAAGTTAAATCATGTTTCTTTTCAAAAAGAAGTGTGTAAAAAAAAAAATCCCGTTAGTTCATGCAAAAGAATTGCCAGCTGAAGTCTTATTGCAGTTTAAATGCTGCTGAACCAGATGAAATCATGAAGAAACATTGAACATGCCATTTTTTGCTGTGCAGTGCATCATGTATCCAAGATGGTGAGACAGGTGTGCTTTCCACAAATAACTGAAGTTCAGCATGGTTTGGACCTGAAGGCTGTGTTTGCCCCTTGAGCAATGAAAATGTTTTCCTCCTCTGCTATGAAAATCTGGCAAGGTGGATCAGAACTGGTACTGTTTCTTTTCTTGTATCAATTTAATTGCATATTTAATTTCTCAATCAACTTTGAGTCATGCTGCAACTGAAGGGCTTGGCTGTTGTGCTGGCTCTTTCCTGTTCCTGCCTGGTTGCCCCTTCAACAATATTAGTGAGATTTCTGTAGCTCCTCAGTGACTTGATTTAATTTACCACTAACCATGATTAGCTTTAATCATGATGCAGGCTGATGTTCTGTGTAACTGTAACAATTCCTTGCTGATTGAATGACTGATTATGAAGATAATGGTTTTTTTGTATCATATCTTTCTGAGCTTTACTTCACTGCTGTATCATTACCCACAAGTCATTTCATCAAGTCTAAATGACAACACAGGGCAGGTAGTATTTTTTCACAGTAAATAATTATGTACCACATAAAGTTATTAGAAATTTTTCCTTTGGATTTTATATTCTAATGATGATTTAACTGAATTCAGGCTTCAACAATAGCAGCTCAGAGATTTTGAGAGTTGTGATATGCAAATATTTTGTGAGCTGAGTAATGCATTGTTTTGTGCTCAGGCTTCACATGTAATCAGACAATAGTTTATCTGCCATTGATTTGTTCCAAAATATACTCACAGACTAATCTGATCTTTCTGATGTGCCTTGGAGTTGCAAGAATATATGAAAAAGAGGAGGGAGAGGAAGGAAAAAGTACATCTTGGGTAACACAAACAATTGTTACTTTTTACTGCTATCTTACAAAGAGTATTGGAGAGTAAAGCTGACTTTCACAGGAAGTAAAGCTCTTTTGTTGCCTTGAGGTCTGTTCAGTGATGTGAAGTATTATTTTTTTTTTAGTTGCAGAATTAATTAAAAGGCAAGGTTATCAAAATTGAAGATGTAAAGCTTTAATCTTTACAGACAGTAATCTGGGCCTTTAGTATCCATCTCTTGTGAACTTTAACTGCAGCTGTTGTTTTGTTGGTTTTTTTTTTTGTTTGCTTGATCCTACAGTATTGTTTCATGAAGTATCATAGCCTTATGACAAAAGTTAGACTGAAACTGGTTTTATCTAGAATTACCATAATGGCTATTCCCAAAAGCTACTTTTATGCAAAAAGTAGTGGGTACTTCTGATATCCTGAGTTTATTGGTGTGTAAGGGTGCTTCCAAGAGGTACATTTAGAAAAGACTTATTTGCATCAGGCAGTGACTACTGCTGAAATTAGGAATTTAAGTCTTCATAGCTTCCTTGGGTTTCTGTGGCAGTGAATGTTGTGCTGTGCACCAGCTTTGAAAGCAAAAACTAATTAAACCCTGATGTAAAAGAAGAGACATCAATTGCCAGGTTGAGGGGAAGAGGTGATTCATTTGGCTGCTTCCAGTGCCCAGCCTGGAAGCTGCTCATCAGAAAACTCCCATCACTTCTGGGGGGAAAGTGTGCAAGTCCTGTAATTAATTTCAGCAGACACTCATTACCTAATGTCTTCTGCTGAGGCTGGTTTTTACACACTTAGCAGATTTTAACATTAAGATTTTAACTCTTGATGCATTGATTCTGTACAGTTGACAAGATGAACTTGCTTAAGCAATTCACTCTCTAGACATTGTGACCTTTGAGCCTTACAATCCCTTACCTAGTTAGATGCTATTGCCTTTTGAGCTTTGGCTTCAAGATTTTCAAAACCTTTATTTAAGAATTAAAGCCCTTTTGAAAAATCTATGCATTTCCTATCTGAATCTCTGCTCTTCTGCTCCAATTTACTATTTGAACCATATTAATACTCAGTATCTGGAAGAAATTTGAGGCCTGAAGGAACAGACACTCCTTTAAAGTTCTTTATACTTAAATTTCTAGCAGAAAAATTCAGTCTAAGGATTTATTTATTATTTCAGATGCTTTTACACTAGACTTTGAGTTATATCTCTCTGCTATTGCCATAATTCTGGAATATGGACAGCCTAATCTGAACTTTCTGAATTCAACCATATCACTATATATGATCTATATGAATATTAAATTATACTTTTCTGTCTTGTGCTTACTCTTAATTCAGTGTATTCTTATGGTTTCAAGGTTTTCTACTCCTGCTGNCAAAAATTTTTAGCTCTAGTACAGTGTCTAGAAACCTGAACAAGAAAAATTACTCAGAACTGGCTTGATCTGTGGGAGATTGATGCCTCTAGAAACGCAGAGATCAGATTTCAGCTCTGCTGAGTGTTGCTTTGTTTCCTACACTGAGACAATAGGATGGATCTACACTTCCTCTGGAAGACTTTCATGAAGTTGGTGTTGGGTTTATTATTCTCACTTCTGTCTTCCTGTATTGCACAAGTTACAGTACATTACCAGCCAGAAGAATAACAGGTTGTCTCACTGTTAGGTGGTGCTTAGGCCCTTAAATTTAGCAGCTGCCCTAATCTTAGGTCACTTACATGAAGTAATTTTCTTTTTTTTTTTTTTTTTAATTTCTAGCAGAAACAGTTTTGGCAGTTGCTTCCCAGTTTGAGGAAGAAAGACCAAATGAAGACTTTTCCTTAGGCAAGCTTTTAATGTGCTGGGCGGAGCAGGAAGACTGGTCCCCTGAGTCAGTTGTTTACCACAAGTTTTCCTTTATTGGAGAGCACTTGTGCTGACTCCTTATACACCTTTGTAATGATAGCTACTTATTCCTGCTTTTCCTTCAGGGGAGTAGAATGAAATGTGCTTAAGTTTTAGGCAGAAAACTGGCAAAACTTGATGCAATTATTGCTCCTTCCAACAGAATATGAATTAAAATGAATTGGAGCAGATTGGGTTTAATCTCCTTGGCTGGCATCTTCAAACAAATGAAGTGTTTGAGACAGTTACATGTTGAGCACCTGCCTCTCCTCAGGACTCCTGAAGTTCTCAGCCTTTAGTACAGTCACATCCTGATGGAAGTTGGCTGCCAGACAGTTTCTTGTTTGCTGATTAATTTTTTTTTTTTTAGTGCATTATGGGCAGCTAATATCCAGCACAGAACTTTTGTTGTCTCTTAGAGCTGCCTCCTCCTCTGTCTCTGCATGTAGTCATCTTGCTTCTGGATTTGCAGGTCAGTAAAGCAAGTTTAAAAGTACAAAACAGAAAGCAGCTGATGGATTTTAACTTCATTAGAAACATGGTTTTGTTCATGGGGATAGAAGAGCAAAAGGACCTCAAAGATGTTTAATATAGCAGACTTGTCAGGGAAAGGCATTCAGATTATTAACAATTAGATTATAGTGGAGAATGAATGAGAGGAGAACTTTGTATTTAAGCTACCATTCATCATTTGGTATACTTTTTTAGGTACAGAAATTTCTGTCTCTGAAACAGTTCCCAAAAGGCAGCTGTTTGGAATAATTAAGATATACTTTATTTTGTAGGCATTTGGGATATGACTAGGAATGAGCAAAATGCATGCATAGGTCTGGATTAACTTAAACACTGAGCTGGGAAATAATGTGCTAACACTGAGTACAGAGCCTGTATTAGCAAACCTACTTGTTGGTGCTTTTAGTAGCTTGTTGCTGTGTATTTTTCCTTCAGCATGTTGTGTTACCAGAAGTTAATGGATAGCTGTGGTTATGCACAGGCTGAAGATCTCCTCAGGAATGTTTCTGGAGTCCTGCATGATGTTTATTTATGCAATTCTGAAGTATTAGGGATCAGTTTATCCTGACAGTCTGTCCACTCCAGTTTTCAGAACAGTACTTTGTTTGAAACTTCTACTTTTCAGGTACTGTAAAATGAAGGATTCTGAATAGAAGCCAGGGTTTGTGTCCCAGTCTGTTTGAAGGGTTCCCTGGGTGCCGGGGAGGGGTTGTGAAGGGTTCCCTGGGTGCCGGGGAGGGGTTGTGAAGGGTTCCCTGGGTGCCAGGGAGGGGTTGTGAAGGGTTCCCTGGGTGCCAGGGAGGGGTTGTGAAGGGTTCCCTCGGGGCCAGGGAGGGGTTGTGAAGGGTTCCCTGGGTGCCAGGGAGGGTTTCAGTGGCTTTCACAAGTGAAGTGCCTGGGTTTGCCAGTCAGCATGGAAATAGTTGCCAACTGAAGCAGCAGCTCAGCTGTCTTCTGCCTGGGATTGTTTGTTTATTCTACAGAAAGGGATGTGGCTCTAGTAGGTAACATGGAAGTAAAACACTTGTGAAAATCCATCTTTTCATCAAGCATTGACATACCTCATTTAAAACCCCCTGCAACTTATTTTTCATTATTAAATATGCAAACAGGGCTGAAGAAAGCATATTAAATATCCAGTGGCTTTGTGCTACAGGTATTTTTTTGTTATTCTTCCAGATGAGGTGTATTTTTGTCAGAAATCTGTGTGTGCTATGCTTTTCCTTACTTATATAGCTTAATGTGAGAGACACCAGTCAAATACTGAATTAAGTGTTATGAGATCCCATTTCATGGAATACCTATTTATATATCACTAAATAGATGAATTGCATTAAAATATTGTTCTGTGGCACCATTTCATTTTCTCAGCAAATGAGGTGAATAAAACTGAAATGGAATGGCTCAGAAAGATCTTTTCCTTTCAACTGCATGCTGTAAACAAATTATAGCTGTCCATCAAATGTGACCTTGGTGACATGTCATGGAGATGGCTCTTGATCCAGAAATTTCCTTATGACTTCGTATATTGGCAATGGGTTTAGAGGAGCTCATTGAGTCAATAGGTTGTTTGAGATTGTGACTGAATTAATGCATTTATTAGGAACTCAGGAATCTTTGGGTGTAATTGAAGAATATTTTTGCTGTATGTGAGTCAGTGAAGTTATATTATCAGGTAAGGAGTGGAGGAAACTCAGGTCAGTTCACATTTTATCTTGTCCACTGTTGGTTTGCCCTGATCTTTGTGCTGCTGTAAAGGAACCAGTTTAAGGATGAATTGGGAAGATCCAGTCAAGTTCAGTTACATGAGTGGTGTCATTGCACACACTCAAGGGGGTTAAAAAGAAACAAGACCTGCTGTGGTAAAATTGTAAACTTTCTTTAATCTGCCAGCAAGTTGTGCTCCACTACACTGCAGGAGTACTAGAGATGGGTGAAGAAGAAATCAGTATTTTTTTGTGGACTCTGTATAATGGGCAGTATTGGGGGATTAATCACTCCCCAAATGTTTCATTTTAGCTTTTTCTACAGAACAGCAGAAATGACTTCTTGGGGTGGGAACACAAATGCTGTCAGGTTTTTCTGTTGTCCTCACAGATTTGGGCATTTGGATATTCCTTGTGCAACAATAATCCATGTGCAACCTTCAGTGTTTCTCCAAGAGCTGCTGTACAGTGAAGTATTGGCCCTGAGTACAAAGTTTAGCAGTTTGCTTCCTCTGAAGGCCCAGTAAAACCATGTTAAGCTTGTTAGCTCAGAGTTTGGATAATGTTTTGTGCTTTTGTCTGGAAGCTAATCTGGAGATAGGGAAGTGAAAGGAAAATATTTGGGTCTAGTGCAGTTATGGTGGACATATGATTTACACCTTAGCTGCTGTTGAAGTGTTTCCAGGCAAACACTACTTTTAACACATCTCTTTTTGCCATAAAATCACCTTTGGATGCTAAACTTTACAGCCTGGAGGAAGGTCTTGTCTGCTTTCAGCAATAAAGTGTAGTGTTTTTACTGAAAGGCAGAAACTGAGTATGGGATTTCATGTGGAATTTTCAGCTGTTTTACTGAACCTGTTAGTATCTTCTGAAGACATATTCAAATATTAGTGGTGGTTGGGTTTTGGATGTTTTTCTATTGCCAACAAGAGGCCAAGAGCCAGTGAGATGTTTGGCATTGGTTAACCTGTCTCACCTAAACAGTGTTAGCTGAATTTCCATCTCTGGGCAAATAATCCTGAATGATAGGCAGTAATTGCTGCCTAAGTGCAGTATTTCAGAATTACCATTTCTTTGGCATCTGTTGATTATTCTGACCATAAACCAAGTGGGAAGAGAGGGTGTATCCTGGGTCATTCTGGAGAATATTCTGTGAAAGTCATGTCTGACACATGTTTGACTAACACCTATCATAGGGGAATATGAGAAAGTGCTGAAGTTCAGTCACAAGGGGAGACAGATATAACTGGGGAAAAGTCATGTTTTGCATTATCCATGATATGATTTCTCCTTGATCCTGTGAACTCTTGCAGTTTCCAAATAGAATGTAATTAGAAAGCATGTGGACATCCATGTGGTATAATTGAGAAATATGTTTAGAAAACTAAATCCCTACCAGCTAGTTTTTTTTAGCTGGTGCTTTGAAATTCTTTAATTGGATTATTAGCAGATGGTGCCATTTCTATTGTTTTGCCTCACAGCAGTCTTTTCTCAAATAGGAAGAAAAAAGTGCTTTATTTCTAATTAGAGGACTGTTTCATCTGGAAAACGTTGCCTTTAGTAATCTGCCTCACAGCTGTTGTCAAATAGTGGTAGATAAGGATTTCACTGATTCACAGATCTTTCCTGGAGAATATGGATTATAACTTGTTTCCAGTGAAAATTTCTCTGGTACTTACATTGAGGAATGATGCCACTCCCAATATTTGTGCTGAAGGCCTTTTGACTGACTTTTGAAGCTGAAATGTAGTTTAACTTTAATTTTTTTTCTTGTGTCTGCTTCACTAACAGCTGAAAATACTCTTTCATTTAGGAAATAAGCTGTCTGCCACATTCAGGCAGCAAATACCTCAAACTATTTCTGTTGGAAGTTCTGTGGTGGTAAAAAGTTCTGCTTGTAACTAATTAATCTTCCTGAATGCTGTACAACTCATCATTTGTTGTTTGGATATACATAATTAATCTTAGCAATTGGAGCATGACTTTGCAACAAGACTTGGGATATATCCTCAGACTGAGATCTTGATTTTATTATGATGGGAGCAAACAAGCAGAAGTTTAGTCTTGAATCAGTTACTTTATTCACACACTATTTAAAGTTATTTACTGATCAGTTTCCATTTACTTTGCTCTATAATTTGATTTAATTTTTTTCATGTGTAATTAAGTCAATTTTGACTATCAATATATAGGCTCTAAGATTCCTGATAAAGACAGGTAAGTTTACCTGTCAACTTAGGGATACAATTTCTCCTGTGTTTGGAAAAGCTTTTGTTGCAGAATGCTGCCTTTTTGAAAAACTTCAGTAAAGTTTCCTCAGGGGAGCAGGAGATTCCTGTAACTAAGATTTACAAGAGTAGAGGGAATGTACAGTTGCCACTGAAGCAGCACATGAAGACCAGATATTCCCAAAATCCTGAACTGACAAACCAAATTTTCTAAATGTCAAGGTTAATTGCAGTAAAAGTTGCTTAACTGAGTGTCTGTTAGTGTACATGGATGAGACCTTTGGGGTCCTGACAGCATTTAACATTTTCTATCTTTTCTTTTTTCATTTTCTGTCTTTTCTAAACCCTAGCAGGACTTAGATGTGCTGTTTGGCTCTGCCAGTATTGATGCCTGAGAAGGTTGTGGTAACTCCTCCTGCCAGTTGAAAAATATCTTGGAAAACAAATGCAGCTTTTAAACAGTTCTGCTAGAGGTGTTGCTTAGAAATTTTAGCTTTTTTGTGTTAAGAATTCAACCTGTTTTGGTTATATTTGCTCACCAGTTTGGCCACCAAAACTGTTAGAAGTGAAATGCAAATACTTGCACGAATCTATGTTGCTCACATCTAATCAATCACTTGTAATGATTGTCACATGGGTAGAGCATCAAGTAGTTATTAAATATTGCACATTTAATCAGATACACATAGAACCTCATGCAGTATTTGCAATTTCTGTACTGGATAGGGAAGCCACATTTCTTTTCCAATCCGTTATATAGATGTATTTTGCAATGAGAAAGGCAACATTGCAAATTGGGGTTGTTTACTGGAGCAGTAGCTGTGATAAAGCTGGAGAGGAAGAGTTCTATTAAAGTTAGCCTTGATAGAAACAAATCAAGCAGACTGCCATTTGTGGTATTGACCAAAAATCTTTTCTAGGCTTTGTTACAACTTTCTAACCTCTGTGTCTGGGAATAGTCTCAAAAGGAAATATAATGATTCCTTTTCCTTTAATGGGTCTCGGGTGGGCTGTGAACTCTGGAGTTTGTGTTGGTGATTAAATAGTCCTCACTACCTATACACTGATTTTTACTATGGAAAGGCACTGCTGTCATGTACAAAAAACTTGGCTGTTTGGCTCCAGTGAGATCCTTTGGTACATCCTGGATGCAGAAGCTGTGGGTTCCAGGGCCTGATCTCTGCAGCACCTGCTCCTGAGTGCAGAGTCATTGGCAGCAAAATAGGGTTCTGAATGATCAAGGTCAAGCAATGAAACATCACATGGATTTACCTAAACAAAGCACCTGGACTTGAGTTGGAAACCAAAGATTGACAATTTGGATAAAATAAGTGAATTTTATTGTTGTATGTTTGTGAGTTTTTACTATTTGGAATTAAGAGTTACTTCAGCTTTATGTTGTCATCTGGTCCTTTCTGAAGGATACATTTATATTTCTGTTTTGGACAGCTGTAGTAGTGACTTCATTGCTGCAGCATGTGTTTATGGGAATTATCAGGCTTGAAACCTGTTACGAGGGTTTTGTGCCTTGGGTCAGTGTCTGGTTTTTCAGGACACGTGCTGGGCTCTCTGGGGTGATGCTGCTTGAAGGTGCAAAACTGGCTGTTTGGTTTGGATACTGATGATTTGGAATGTTCTGTTTTAATGGGTTAAGCAAGCAAAGTAAGAGGAATTCTCGAACTTGTGTTGAATTGGTCTGTATATACTGAAGTTGCTCAATATTTCTTCTAGCCAGATCGAAAGAAGGGCCCTCACAAAATCCCAATTGCACCAGTAGGCATTGCACTGTGAGTGCCCCTCCAGCTGTGCTTAAGTATCAGTGCTCAAAGCTGCTGCACATTGCCATCTAATTTGAGGGACTTTCTTGCAGTCCCCAATAATGTATTCTAGGCAAGAGAAGTAGGCAAAACGTGCAGAACACAGTGTGATTTTTCTTTCAGGAGTTGGCAAACACTTCTCATAAGAACTTGATGGCTGAAGCCCCAAAGAGAAAAGCAGACTCTTTTAAGTGGATCCCTGGGATAAGTGGTGGAAGGAAGGGATGTGAATATCCACTGGGAAGAAAGGATAAGAAGGAAAGAGTAAAGGGCAGGCTCACAGCATAGGTAATTCACATGTGCTTTCTTGAGCATGAGGCAGGGGCTGGGACTCAAGCAGTTGTCTGTGCACAGCAAAAAGGAATTTGAGAATTATCAACAAAGGAATTTTTTTACATGCTTGGTTTTGTCCTGATATTTTCCTTTCTGATGATATGCTGTTTTATTAAATCAATAAACTTATCAATTGCCATTAAGGAAATGAGTTCACTCAGAATCCTGTATCTTCTATCATCTTGCCCATGCTTCAAGATGGGGACTG